>CAOLHI010004677.1:0-104472 GCA_948474755.1 Ctenosaura bakeri | reverse complement strand
TTGTTTGGAAAGATTGTAAAGGAGATAACATTAAGAAATAATGTGTGTTTTATGTTTATTGTATATTTTTTATTTTGTTGAAATAAAAAAATAATAATAAAAAAAATATTTTAAAAAGATATTGCCATTCCACTGTGTCAAGAGCCTTTAGTGCATCCAATGAAAGCATCTTAAGGGAGTATGTGTCAGAGTGGAATGGTGCATGATATTAACTGCTCTCCAGATAGTACCTGCAAGCCCGTGGCCGGGTATGAAGCCTACCCGATCAATGTTTATGTATTCAATGATAACTGAGTTCAATTGATTGGACATAATAAAGGATGGCAGCTTAACATCTTGATTATGAGTGGAATAGGTCTAAATACTTGAACTGTTGAATTTTTTTAGGAATATTTGGAATGGGTATAATACAGAAAGACGTCCAGTTCAATACAAACTAATATATTTTTTCAGTAATGGATTGGAATAGGATGAACAAATTGAAGTCTAATTTAGACAAAGCAGAGGTGTTCCTGGTCAGCTGGAAGGTAGATCAGGGAATAGAATTTCAACCTGTGCTGGATGTGGCTACATTCTCCTGAAATCTCAGAGTTATGGCTGGGGATAGTTATGGCCTCAGTCCTGAACCTGGAGGCTCAGGTGATGCAGGTTCAGATGCAGTGACACATGCTTTGATTACATCCTGTTGCATTACTCAAATGCAGCTAGATCCAAAATACTGCAGCTAGACTGTTACCCCAAAAGATGGGGGACTGTGAGGTCCTCAAGCAGTGCCAGTGACTCCTTGGAGAGATGGGAGAATTATGGTTCAAAGGAAGCCTGCAAGATGAGGATAAACATGGGATCTTTTCACCTCAGTATACCAGTACCAACTGTAGGACACCAGTTGAGGGAATTCACAATACACACAAGCAATCAAGCAGTGTCATGAACCACACAAGGCTAGCAAGGGTAAAGGAGGGAAACATTGGATAGTGAGAGATTTTGGGGTAAAGTGGGTGATAATTACCATTTCAGAAGCAAAAGATCAAAGCGAAATGGCTCAAGCAAGAGTTTGAGGGTAGCACAGGGGACAAGAACCAGGGAGCCAATGGACAGTGTGACACAGCAAAGTGCATCCAATGTACTCTGAATTGTTGGACTTGAAGCCAGGGTTTAAGTATTCTGTTTCCTACCCTGAATGTATTATTTGCTTTCTGGCAGAGTAAACAAAAGGGGTCCAGAATAGACTAGTGGTCTTAATTTTGGGTGACAAAGCCTTGATGAGGGGGTATACCATTAACATCTGGGCAGGTGAGAGAACAAAGGAGAGTTTCTGTGGGAAGAGATTACAGGTTGATGACCATCAATTGCTCCATTCAGGCAATTTCATTTGCTTTTGTACTTGAAGTCACTGAGGGAATTATCACAAGCCCATCTTTAGTAAAAGGTGAAATATTTATATGATCCGAAGAGAAACCAGAGTATGTCCGAACATATCCTATCATTCGCTAAATTTCTGTTATCAGCTATTAAAATCAGAGCGAGAGAGAAATATCAAAACTATGTTGGGATACTGGCAATGTACTTTAAGATCAGTCCAATTCAATTGTTTTAATGAGATAGAATTAATGAACATCTATTATATTTTATCTAATAATCCATATTGTATATGCTTTTAATTTACTTCATGTATTTTTATACTATTTTATGCATTTACGTCCTATTTTATGCTTTTATATCCTGTTCATAGTCTATCCTATTTATATGTTTATACCCTATTTTTTGTAGGTGTATATTGTAGAACTGGATGGTTCTTTATATTGGGTCTATGGACCGTAGTATAAAGTTTGGCTTTGATCACAAGCCCATCAGTGGTGGGGCTTTCTGACTAATCCCTGGGAACAGACCACCTGGCCATGTTGGGGTCATCTCTCTTAGCACATGAATTCCAATGAAAGTCCTTGTCCACAGGCCCTCCCATCATAAGGATTTGGCTTTCATATTAGAAATGATATTGCCAACTAAATGATATTTCTTGCCAATTAGACTATACCATCTAGTGGGGATGTACAGCATGGTAACAAGACTGCTGACTGAAACTAGTTATGGAGACTGTATCACTTCCTGGCTGAAACGGCTTCACTGGCTACTGGTATGCTGATGAGCACAATTCAAAAGTGCTGTTTATGATTTATAAATCTTCTATATTGCTTTGTTGCAAACTGTCACAAAGCATATAATTCCCCTTATGAACCTGTGTGAGTCTTGTGATCTTCAGAGGAAGTCTTTCTCTCCATCCCATTACCTTCCCAGGCTTATTTAGTGTGTATTCAGAAGAAAGCCTTCTTAGTGACTGTTCTTGGAATATGGAACTCCCTCTTAAGGGAGGCTTGATTGTCTCCCATTCTGCTCTCTTTTCACTAGCAAGCAAGGACCTTCCTATTTAAACAGGCTTCAGCTTTTAATTAGTTGAAGCTGAGGGATGTGCAACAGATGTGTTCTTTTTTGAATATGCAATATGTACTTTTTATGTTTTATTTTTTAAAAAAAATCAATGTTATAGTAATGTTATAACTAGATAGATTGTGCAATGCCTATTAAATTTTTGTTTAGCTTTTTTGATTTAACACATAGTATGCTGTTCTGAGGCCCATTTTGGAAGGAAGATGGGATATAAATCAAGTAAATAATAAACAAAAATTACTCTTTTTCTCCAAAGTAAATGTACTGTTTGAATTATTTTCAGTCTAAATATCTTTGTAAAGGAAGTGTATGTATGAACTGTGTTATATTCACAGCAGCAATGTAATGCAAGAAATTAGTTCATTAAGATCTCTTGAGAAGGAACAGTAAAGGCTGAACAGTTTTCCATTCAACTCTCCTTTGGAAGCAATTAACTATTTTACATAGTGATATATTACACCTAACACACTCTCTAAAACAACATAAAGTGTAAAAGTGATTTGTTAAGCTGATTTTCAGAATAAATATAAGTACAAAGTATTTTCTGCTCAGTTGTTTTTGTAAAGTAATGGACTGGATGAACATGCAACTGTCTAAAGTATGAATGTATGAAACTGCTGCACCGAATTGTTTTTCAAAGAGATGTAATGCATGAAATGTTTTCTATCAACCTCCTTTCAAAAGCAGTGTAATGAATGGATTAACTGTATCGCATCCCATGATGTACAACTATATTTCTAACTATGTTTCTGAAGTGATGTAACATAGAAAATGGAATGCATGCAATGTTTTTTCTAAAGCAATGTTTTTCCAAAGCAACATTATTAGTATTCTGTTCTTCTTTTTTTGAAAAAATGTAAAGATTCTAGTGTTTTTCATTCAGCAGTCTTTCTAAGAGAAAGGAATAGAACTGTGTTATACTCCACTGTGTTACGTGTTACTCTTTTTGTGAAGTAATGTAAGAAATTGGTACAGTAAATAGTTTTTCTAAGGAAATGTAATGTATGAACTATGATACAGTCAATTGCCTTTCAAAAGCAATGTAATGGATGAACTATTTTACATACCACTGTGTTATAGACAAATCCCTTTTTAAGGCTATGTAATGTAAGAAATTTATTGCATAAATTGTGTTTCTAAAGTCATGTTTTGTAAAACAACATTGTTTCATTAACCTTTTTCTCAAAGAAATGCAATGCAGTGTATGAACTGTATCCCATTCATTTCCTCTTCTAAAGCAATGTAAAGTATGTTGTGTGTTCCTTTCAGCCTTTATGCTCAAAAAAATTACGCATGGAGAGTTCTCTGTTAAACTGTCCTACTAAAGCAAAATAATGAATGAATTGCCTTGCATTCAGCTGTCTTTCTAAACTAAGCTAATGTATGAATTACATTACATCCCACAATGCAACATACAAATACGTTTCTAAAGCAACAACATATAGACTTCTCTACATCAAGCTGCCTTTCTCAAGCAAAGTAATGCCTGAGAATGGCTTTGCAATCAACTCTCTTTTGTTCTTTCTTTTTATTCAAATTTTATTAAGATTACAAGTGAACACAAAGATGAACTCTTAAATAAAAACACCGGCACAACTGCAAGAAATGTGTATATTATCTATTCAAGGTTATGGAAAAAGGAGACAGTAAAAGGCCAATATTAACCAGATGCATTTCTCCAAATTTGATGAAGGGGGATAATGAAAGCCTTCTGTTTCAAAATTTGAAAAACAAATAAAGGTGGACCATGTTCCTACAAATAATCTGAATCATTTTGACTCTAGTTTTCTCATATCTGCTGTGTCAATTTTGGACTTAATGGCTAAGTTTTGCTTTCAATAACCAGACATAGACAGATGAATTTTGCAAACTAGAGGCCACAGCTTTATTGCTTACAGCTGCAAATAAACTTGGCATAGGCATGGATCCAGAGCCAGGTGTCAGCAGACCTGTTGGCTGGTAAATGAGTACCTTTAATCACTGATGTAGACTTCAGTCAATTGACTCGGACTCAGGTCTCTTCAGTGACTCGGACTGAACTCAGACACCACTCAGCAATAAATGATACACTGACTTGACTCAACTCATGAATTGTATATTTTTAGTGAATAACTTGCTGCCCTTGATTCAGTAACATAACCCATTCATGCAGAAACTTTACAATTTTGAACAATGCTTCCATCTCTTTTCACCCAGCACCAGAAATGGGAAGTTAAGAAGGATCTTATTTCCCACTTCAGAAGCTTGAGATTCTTTTGTGCCCATTGACACAAACACCTCCAGCTTGGGGAATGGGGAGTAGGAAGGACTCTCTTCCTCATTTATGAACCTGCAGACCCTTGTAAGCCCACTGATTCTCTCTCATCCCACCACCATCTCTTTTTTTTTCCTGTTAAAGTTGGCTCCCACACTTGAGACTTGACTTGAAAGTATCTTGTAAGGATTTGAGACTCAACTTGAAGATAGAGACTTGAGACATTATTTGGAGTAAAAGACTTAAATATATCAGTGCCACTAATTGACCCAGGGAGCTTCCTAGGCAGAATTCAGGAACTTAAAGTTTAAATTCTTCCAATTCATAAGAGCTTATCCTTGTTTTAGCTGTTGAATTTGCATAAAGTGTGTGATTAATTTAATAGGAGTTCATCGTATGTAATCATTTAAAAAGAAGACCCATTCCAATGGGAGATCATTTAAGCTCATTTTATACTTTTTAGAAGAAAGCCCTATTCAAATTCAGGTTTTGTGAGCATCTAATGAGAGAATGACAAAGGGTGTATTATCTGTTTTTCAGTGATGAATGGCACTACATACCTTCCTAATTGGTCATGAAGAAAGTCTAGTCATTCCTGACATGATACAAAAAACTTTGTCTTGTTAGAAATAATGGGACTATTTTAGCATCTTGATTAATTACGGAAATTTATTTATAAGAATCCAGTTTATTAGGATGTTTCCATGGTTTATGAATACACAAAATATGCGATGACTTCCAGAATCTGGGGCATGTGACTTCTTTTTGAAATATTAAAGATAGTAACTGATTTTAGTAACAGCAAAGGTTTACATTTTTTTAAATGTTCCCATTAAAACTATCTGCTTTGTTACTCTTGATTTTGTCAATGGATCTTTCAATCAATCAATCAATCAATCAATCTTGTCATTGGCATTAGTTAGTTTCCTGTTTTTTTCTGCCAACTAGTAGATCAGTGAACATGTTGAGATCTTCCCCAAAATGATTTTCCTTTTATGAAAGTTGCGTCTGAACAAGAGTTTCATTTAGGAAAGCTTTTGGCGCGGAGTTTGGGCCATGCATTGAGGTCAACAGAAATGTTCAGATCCCAAATTTCCTTTAAAAACACAAATCTATCTCCTGAATCACATAGAGTGTTTCCAATAATAAAATGAAACATGGTTGCTAGAAACACTACAGCATTATAAGATCTGAATGCTCTTGGAGAATAGATTTGCCTATTACGACAATTATGTCTTAGAATCGTTTTATTTTTCTATTTACAATGTGCTTCTTCAAGCAGCACTTTGTGGATTATAGAGGAACAAACATAAAGAAAAATCTTTTTTGTAATTTTACAAAAATTGCTTTTTGTATTTTTAAAAAAATATATATTAAAAATTACAAAATCACTTCGTGGGGATATTGCCAACTGAAGGACTCAGGTAGAGGAAGTGCATAGGTCCCAAGATTTGGGTTAATATATACTACAACTTTATTCCTTACAGCTGTTATAGTATAGGATAGACATTAGGTGCAGATCTCAAAATCTGATAACCCATTTGCTATCCAGTGACCCGCATCTGATATCATCTGCCATGACAGGAGTACAAGAAGAGTGACAGAAGATGAAACCGCATGGGGGAAGCAGCCATCCTGTGGCTGTCTGCCACCTGGGGGTGCATATTCTGCAGACCTCTATAAGCAGGACCTGCCCTAGGTACCCTGCACTTCAAATTCCTAATGCAGACCCTCAACTGAGAAAGAAGGACCTGCTTCCCACCACAGCCAGATCTAGTTCTATACTGCACTGCCACTAAATAAAGACCCATTGCCCACAAACCTGCAACAGCTGCATCTATGACTACAACTCAAAATGGATCTCATAAAGCCTTTCTTTCCCCCAATCTTACAAGTGTAATACAATCACAGCCATGATACAATGCCTCAATGTGAAGATGTCCAGGTGGTGGATGAACTGTCCATCATTTGAGACCACCCACACCTTTATCACTTTGGTGGCCTTATGTCTGACTGCATTAATCTTCATGGAGTTTGTGGTCCTACTCCATCTTTGCTGTTCTAGCAGTTTCTTCCAGAACAAGGCAGTATCCAGAAACCATCCATGAAAAAATCCAAATCTCATTTGGTTGCCATGGTAAGATCATATCCCTTATGTGATACTGAATCATTTTCTCCAAACTGGATGACAAAGGTGTCAGCCTGCTGAAGTACCAAAGAACCCCCTATTTACCCAGCCACTTGATCTGCATCTAGTCTTCAAAGCAGACCAACCACACTCATTGGAGGTAACATACTTCTTTGTTCCTTACAAAATGAGGTGTTTTCACTGACCCTCTGACACAGTTCTGCAGGTTAGAAACACATCACTGTGCTAGTTCCAGGTTAGGTTAGAAATATATTCTGTATGCCAAGGCTGACTGCCATAATTGTTCTGCTCTCCACTTCAAACAAGAATCTGTTGCAGAACTGAGATAGAGACCCATGATTTTAGAAAATAGATTTATTGCGCACAATGTCCCAGTGAGATCCTTTCTCAAAAGTCTGGGCCCCGCCTCCTTACATTCAAAGCAATTTATACATCTCCAGTACATCACATGTTCAAGAAAACAAACTGATGGGTACAGAGGTTCTCACCAGTGTGTGCCAACAAAATGTTGTCAATCTACTGTAACGCTGCCAAGAGCTACCACGTCAAGCCAAACTGATAACATTCCATTACACAAAGTTCTGTTGTCTCCTTTAAACACAGAGGGAATTCAATTGCAGAGGAAATTATCTGCTTTTCCCTCACACCCAGAAGTCATCTAGGCTGACCCGAAACTGCATGTCCACTATAAATCAAGCTTCCCAACTCAGAAGCCATAGAAGCAAGAGGTATCTAGGGACAAAACAACCCAGGTCCAAGAAAGCCATAAACCAGAGACAGATTTCCAGGGAGTTTCAGTACCCTTGCAGAAGCTGAACTGTTGAGAGGAAGACAGAAACCATACTCCGCAAAGTGACTGGTGAATGTAATTGTTACCATGCCGTAGAGCCCATTCTATGGTACAGTATAATTGGTAAGAAACAACATTTAATTGGTTAGAGATATCATTTGGAATATAAAAATCATACACCTATGGCGGGAAGACATGTGGAAAAGGATTCTAGTTGGAAGCCTCATCATAAGACAGCTGACCACAGCATGGCCAAGTTGTAAGTTCAAGAGAATTAAACAGGACATCCCTGGCACTGATGGGCTTGTGATAATCCTCTCAACAACCCAACTTGCAAATGCAATAGCAAATAAGACTGTCACAGTGAAGCATCCAATGGTCATCATCCTGTAACCTCTTCTCATGGAAACTCTCCTTTGTTCCCTCTCCACTCTAGACATTAACAGACTATCACAACCTCCATCAATGCTTTGTCACTTGAAGTTGAGACCATTAGCCCATTCCAGACCCCTTTTGTTTGCTCTGCCAGAAAGTGCTTAACATATTCCCCTTCAGGGCAGGAAGCAGGGTACTTAAACCCTGGCTGCAAGCTCAGCAATTCATAGTGTCTTTGATGCACATTGTTGTGTCACTCTGTCCATTGGCTCCCATGTTCTTGTGCTCTGTGCTACCCTCAAATCCTTATTTGAGCCATCTCACTCTGATCTTCTGCTTCTGGAACTGTTGCAAGTGCCAGATGTTCATTGCCTGGTACACAATGCTGGGCTAGCAGGAGGCCATTCACAGTCAATAACACATACCTGTTCAGGATGGAACAGAAACATAGGCCATTTCCACACTACACTGTTATAGTGCTATTGTTCTACTTCCAACATCCTGTGGAATCCTGGGGTTTGCAGTTTAGAGCGGTGCATTTAGAATTTTCAGCCAGAGAGTTCTTTGGCCTCAATAAACTACAAACCCCAGAATTCCACAGGGCGTTGAAAGCAGAATAATAGCAGTATAAGAATGTAGTGCAGAAATGGCCATACTCAAGAATCAGTCCAAAGTTCCAGGAATCTGGCAGGCTACACAGTCAGACAGTCGGGAGTCAGAAAATCCAGACAGGCAAGGAACACAGGATCTAGAGGCAAGGGCCAGCAAATACACAAGTTGTTTTTGGCATTGAGTCACCATCCTCTGCCTTCTTTAAGAAGGCTGGAGCCAGCTGGCTCTCATCCCAGCCTAACTATCTCCTTGTGTGCTTGCATCTGCTTGTCCTCCTTTGAGGCAACTGTTCAATCAGAGAAGCGGAGTCCTGGGCCAGACACTATCCCCTGCCCCAGGGCTCCCACCTCTCTCCAGTTGGGGCTCTGGTTTCTGGAGAAACCAGCAGTGGATTTCCTTGACCAACTAGGGGGGGCATGGACATGTGAGACATACTCCCAGGAAGATTCCTCAGGACTGTAGCCTTTCCAGTCCATCAGGTTCTGCAACTGGTAAGATTTGGGCCATCTCATATTCTGGCTCACCAGCCATCAAAACAGGCAGTGGAGGCAGGACATCATACAGGTGCTAACTGTCAGGGGCCACAGGGATCAGCAAGGAGTGACGGAAGACCATAATGCCCCTTGAAGGACACTTGCAGCTTGACCTGGTAGGCAGCCATGTTGATCACTGCTTCCACCAGGAAGGGCCCAAAGAACTGGAGCTCTACTTTTCATGAAGGACTTTCATTGGCAGGTGCTGAGTGGAGATCCAGACCAAGTCCCTATTGACAAAATAACCCCCGTTTGCCAGCGCTAGTCAGCCCAATGCTTTTAATTATCCTTTGGCTGTTGGAGCTGCTCCTGAAGAACTTGATGGATTGACTGCAACTCCTGAAAGAACTGGTCAGCAACTGGCAGAGTGGAAGAAGGTGAAGGCAGGGACAAGAACCAGGGATGGAATCCATCATCTGTGAAGAATAGTCACAGACATTGAACAGTGGAGGGTGTTGTTATAGGTGAATTCCACTGCAGCACAGAGTGTGATCTAGTTATCCCAGTGGAAGTTCATGAAACACCATAGATATTGTTCCAGAATCCCATTCATCCACTCTGTCTGCCCATCCAACTGGAAGTGGCAGACAGAGGAGGTTGGAGCTGCACTCCTGGACCTTTCAGAAGGGCCTGTCAAAAATGACCAGTGAATTATGGCCCCATGTCTGACATCAGATGCTCAGGTAGTATATGTAGGCAGAACACATGAAGAGGTCAGAGCTGACTGGTCTCCTGGGCCATGGGCAGACCAGTGCAGGGAACAAAGTGTGCCATCTTTGTTATGATGTCCACAACCACCGAGATGGTCACTGCCTCTTGGGATCGGGGCAACTCTGTTCGGAATTCAAGCAACACAGTTTGCCAGGGATGCTCAGGAGTCAGCAAAGGAAGAAGCTGCACCACTAGCTGGTCTGGGGTATCCTTCACCCAGCGACAGACTGGGCAGGAGGCCACATACTGCTCTACCTTGTCCCTGAGACAAGCCTTAATGTATCAAGAAAGTTCCATTGCACAAAAGCATGCCAAGACAAAAAAATGAAGAGATTTCATTATGAACCACTGGGATTGTCAACTTCTGTAGTTGGGAAAAAGCAATTTAATATTTCAATGTGAGACTACCCTCCCCAACGCATGTGCCTGCACTGCCTTGTGACTTAATGAAAGCAAATTATAATTGCAATTTTTTCATGTTTCAAAGTGAAAAAACACACAGCTGAAAGGAAAAAAAACCCCATTCATTACACTACTGAGGATGTCCTCTAGGAGCAAAAGATTTTTGATCACATTGCTGTGGTACAAAGAGTAACCTTATTAGATTTTCCCTACCAATTAGTTCAGGGCTATTTACCACTGCTGATTTCCTCAGCAAATTTTAACATACATAAAGTCACAGGAGCAAAGGAAGCTATTTTTCAGCCTAAGCTACCTCAAGGCCCTTTCCAGTTCTAAGATTCAGTGAGACTGAAAGTGGGGAAGAACTAGGTACATCTCTCTGAGTTCCTTGGTAGGGAGCTCCAGAAGGAGGTATTGATATCTTTCTGCCAGTAAGGAGGAAGCCTATACAAAGCCAGCCATGGGAAGTGAAAAATTTTTGTTGTTGGACACTTTTAACAGCACCATTTTGATACTTCCCATAACATGGTGAAAAAACACAAGCATTTGCAAAACTGTGAGGCCTAGAAGGCTTTACCACGAAATTAAGTGCACACAAAACTCTGTGATATTTCAAAGTATGAATGGCTTACATTTAAAAAAAAGTCATTTTTTTTATAAAATTATCTTAATTAAGCAAATTGAATAGATATATTTGTTAAATTTTAAGAAATGTTTAAATTTACTTGTATGAATTTCAGGCAGGTGAAATTCAGATAAACTCAACACAATCAAGAATAAGAATTTTTCCCATTCCCATTAGACAAAGTGTGGCAGCTCTCCCAGGGCTAGAGGGAGGTGGAGAACTGCAGAAAGTGTTGAAGGGTACAGGTATATATATCTTGCTCTGTTTGTTCCACACTCAAGCTGATCTTTTGTTGCTCTGAGATGTATCGGGACAATTACCATTAGCAAGATCGCTTGCTTATTGAATGAAGGAAGTCATCACTCTTTATTATCTCAGATACAGATGCGGATATAACTGGATGCACTGAAAGCACATTTTTGTACCTCTTAAAATTGGTTGTGAGAATAGCAGCTTCTCAACCCAAGAATTTGCATATTTGTGAGATGGGGCATTTCACATATATTAAGTCAGGAGGTTTGTATACAAAATAATGCATGCCTCTTGAATTTGAGCACATAAAAATCACACAATTAAAAATGTATCAGAACATTAAACATAAGACATATGTAAATTAGGTAAAATGGACAGAAATATGTAGAAATATCCATGTGAAAACACCCACAAATTTCACTACCAGGAGGTAGATTGTACGATTGGGAAAAATGCAATAAAATTTAAACCAAAAAGAGTTTCACATTCCTCATCTGAAAAAAAGAAATTACTTGGTAAGGCCAAACTTATTTGATTATACTGCTTCTCTGAATTGCAACTTCTGTTTTACTTTTAAGATGCCTATTTTTCTTTGTTTCCTTTTGTTTTTTAGGTAGCTTATGTTGTTTCTTCATTGCAAAGCACTTCTAAACTCCTATATAAATTTCTTACTCTCTCTTAGGCTTCTTAGATTCAGTGTCTTCATACTTCTACAGATCTGGAAAGAAGATCCTCAGAACTTCAGCAGTTTAGTAACCAAATAAAAAATAATTGTTTTGTAAATGAGTAGACAATGGCTCCACCTATTCCCTCATAAAACTGGGTAACTTTTTCACCAACATCCTAGCACCAACAACCACCATCCCAGCTCATAACAGATATCATTTCATGAATCATAAATCATAAAATCCTAGAAAAGACCACAAGGGCCATCCACTACAACTCCCTGCCATACAGGAACACACAATCAAAATAATCCCAACTGATCACCTGCCAGCCTCTGCTTAAAAACCTTCAAAGAAGAAAACTTTGCCATGATCTAAGGCAACATATTCCACCATTGAACAGCTCTTACCATCAGGAGTTAATGTTTACATGGCATCTCTTTTCCTTAGCTTGAATCCATTGATTGCTCTGTGTTGTAGAGGCACAAAACAAGCTTGCTCCAGGTTTTATGTGACATCTCTTCAAATATTTAAACATTGTTAATAGGCTATACACCCTCATGCTATGGCTGCATTATCATGCTGGCTAAGAGGAAAAGCTGGCAACACATCTGCATTGCAACATCAGGTCAGGAAAGACCTCATGTCATAGCCAGGTCATAGTCAGGAAATCACCAGGATATTCCAGTGAAAAAGATTTTACAATTAGCCTTTGATGTCTCAGCGTTTAAGATACAATAGCACCTGCGATGTTCCCATAGAATGGCTGATTGTCTTAGTCCTTCTTCCTCTGAACAACAATCTTCCTTTTTTGTCTTCACACGTCCAGAATTTACAGAGCTATGAAGGCTACCATTAGCCCTTTGTCACCTAATGCTAAGACCATTAATTCAATCCAGACCCCATTGCACACTCTTCAGACTCCATTGTTTACTCTGTCAAAGAGCCATTAGCACCTTTGCCCTCCAGGCAGAAAAAGAGTATTTAAACCCCAATAGTTTTGGGCAGGACAAATCGCAGTACACTGGTTGCTGGTCATCACTCTGCTGCTCCAATTTCTGTTTGGGTACTATCCCTGGACTCCTAGTATAAGCCACATCACATCTTCTCCTCTGCATATGCATTGGTAGTATCACCCACTTTGCCCAAAAAATATCACTATCCAAAACTTTTCTCCCTTTTAATTCAGTTAGCCTGCTTGGATCTTGTGTGTGTAATTGCAGCTTCCCCAATATAACAAATATGTTTGCTTTTGGATCTTTGGTTGGTTCTTCCCTGCACTAGTACTGGTAGATATAGATGTAAAAGATCTCTTAGGGTTACCCCCCCCATTGCAGGCCCCATCTTTTCACAGAGGCACTTACATCATGAGTGGACCCCTGGGTTACCCACATTTTTGGGTAACAAGATGGCTTAAGGTCACCTCTTAAACTTCTGTTCTCAAGGCTAAACTTACTCAGATCCCTAAGCTGCTCATGATAAGGCATGGTTTCCAGGCCTTTCACCTTTTCCCTTTCACATGGACTGTTGTCAAGCCAGTTGTCACACATCCTATATATGTGTTTCCTTTTTATTGCCTAAGTTCAGTACTTTACATTTCTTCCTGATGAAATTATTTTTACTAGATTCTGTCCCAGTTTGTTATCATTCTGTACACCCCTACTCCATGGTATAATCGGTGAATATTATTTAATTGGCATAAAATATAAACCATCCAATGTTATGGCTGGCAAAGAGGACTGGCTGAACACATGCAAAGTAGATCAGATGGGACCTCAAGGCATGGCCGGATCATAGTTAAGGGATAAGTCAAGAAACTCTGATGTTAATGAGTTTCTGATAATCCCATCTACAACTAATCCTTCAAAAACAATAGCATCCAAAGCTGTCTCAACAGGTTTTCTCCAAACTGATTGTCTCCAAACCAAAAGCTATCACTTTTCCCACCAGAATTCTCCTCTGTTTCCTCACCTACCCAGCCATTAAGCAGCTATCATGATTCCCTCTGTGCTTTGTCACCTAATGCTAAAACAGTTAGCACATTCTAAACCCCATTGTTTGTCCTGCCAGAGAGACATTAACACCTTCTCCCTCAGGACAGAAAAAGGGTATTTAAACCCTGTGTCTGAGTCAGACAACTTGAAGTACCATACTAATGTGGGTGTAGCTGTCACTTTGCTGCTCCAATTCCTGTTCTGGCACTACCCTCAGACCCTTTGTCTGAGGCACATCACTTTGCCTTTTCTCTGCAGGATAAGGAAAGTATCATCCATGTTGCCCAAACTTCTTGCTATCCAATTTTCCTTCCTTTCCTTCAGTTAGCCTTGTGTGGTTGTGAGACTGTTTGAATCTTGCATGTGACTGTGATATTCCTCCAATAAAAC
This sequence comes from Ctenosaura bakeri, assembly GCA_948474755.1. Classification (NCBI taxonomy): domain Eukaryota; kingdom Metazoa; phylum Chordata; class Lepidosauria; order Squamata; family Iguanidae; genus Ctenosaura; species Ctenosaura bakeri. The sequence continues at coordinate 90,275 of CAOLHI010004677.1, read as the reverse complement.
ATACTTTTAATCTTCTGCTGGTGTCCCTGCACTAGTACTGGTATACATAGATGGAAAATCCAATAATCACCCCCCTCTAACAGGCCTCCTTTTGAGCTAATAATTCCCCACTGTTTTACAAAATCACTGGCACCACAGGGGGACCTTTGAGTCACTCACCTTTTGGGGTTAACAAGGTCTCTAATCTATCAAGTTCAATTTGAATATCAATCCTGTCTTCTGGATGAGAATTCCTAACTTGGTCTCACCTGCAAATTTGGTAAGCATACACCCTATTCTATCATAAGTTATTGATAAACATGTTGGATATCACTGGGCCCAGGATAGAACTCTGTGACATCTCACTAGTCATTTCTCTCCAGGATAAAGAGGAACCATTTGTTAACACTCTTTAGATTTGGTCAATAAATCAATTACAAATCCACCTAACAGTAGCACTGTCTAGGGGCTGGACAAAGATGGTGTAGCGGACGGTCGTCACTTCGCACAACTGCGAAGTGGACGATCGGTGTGCGAGATTATATGCCCATTTTGGAAACTCATTAATTGCGCGGAAAAGGAAAGTTCCTAGGGACATTGTGGTATACTTTGTATGGGAAAGAGTGAAGGAGATGATTATACAGCAAAGTTATACAAATAAATTGATCCTGGAAGCAATGGAGTTGAAGATATTTAAGAATGTCCCCTCTCAAGTCCTCAAAAAGAGAAAAGATTACTCCTTAATACAAGAACTCAAGAAAAAATGAAATATCGTACAGATGACAGAAATTTGAAGGAACAATATTTACATACAATCAGAGAAGACATGTAATTAATTCATTAAGTAAAGCAGAAGAGTTCCTGAAAAGATTCAAAGAAGAAAACAAGAAGAAGCAAGGAAAAGATCAGAAGACAGAAGAGAGAAAACAGGAGAGAAAAAAGAAGACATTGGGTAAAGATTGGAAAAAGATAATGAAAGGCAGCAAAAGACAACATTGGTAGAAACTGAAGAATATTTGGAAGAACAAACCCAACGGGAGCAACAAGAGGCTCAGGAATTAGGAGGACAAGAGCAAGAACAAGAAGAAATGGAACAAGAAGATTCGGGAGAAGACATATCATCAGAAGTAGAGATTGCAGAATAGAGAAAATATAAACACAATGAGAGTTAAAATATTATCCTGGAATATTAGAGGAATAAGTTCAATAATTAAAAGAAAAGGAATATTCCACCTTGAATATACCTTGAAAAACAAAAATGTGATGTGTATTGTTTACAGGAAACACATATAGCAACAAAAGATAAACAAATATTAAATAACCCCAAGTTAGGAAACATGTTCTCAACAGTTACAGAAAAGAAAAAAGGGGGGAGGCACTATATGTGAGTTTAAAATATATTGTGAAAGAAGTGTTAAATGACTCACAAGGAAGATACATAGAGATTAGAATGCTAAACACACAAATATTCCTAGTAGGAATATATAGCCCTATGGAAAACAAAAAAGAATTCTATGAGAGGCTCCTAGAAAAAATTAGAGACATTGACTATCATGATACAATTATCATGGGGGATTGGAACAGAATTTGATAAGATCTAAGATAAACAGACAAAAGAAAAACAAGGGAAAACTATCTAAAACTTTTTTTGATCTGATGTTAGAGTTTGATGTTAGTAGATGCATGGAGAAACTTGTGTGGAGACCAAAAAGAATTTACTTATTTCTCAGAGATATATAAAACATGGTCAAGAATTGATATGATCTGGATAACTAAAACAGTAGTTCAAATTTTACAAAAGACGGAAGTTTTACCTAGGATCATGTCAGACCATATACCCCTTATATTAACTGTGGAAGATAAAAAGCAGCAATTCAGGTGTAGAATTAATGAGTGTTTTTTGAAAGATGATAAAATAATAGATAAAGGAAAAGAAATCTCAGAAAGATATTTTGAAGAAAATTTAAATAAAGGGGTCCCTATAGAAACGGTATGGGAGGCCAAAAAAGCAGTTCTGCGAGGCTTCCTAATACAGCAGGATATAAAAATAAGAAGGGAAAAAAGATAAAAGAACAAATATTAATAAATGAAATAAAACAACTGGAAGGAAATTAAAAATCTCACCCCAAAATACAAAGATTATAGATGAAATAAGAGTACTACAAAAGCAAATCTCACTACAAGATACCCAAGAAATAGAAACTTGAAATTTGCAAGACAAAAAAAATTCTTTTTTGCGAATAAAACAAATAAATGGTTAGCGTATAAAATTAAGAGAGAAAGAGAAAAATGGTTGATCCTCCAGATAAATGAAAATAAGAAAGTGCTGGTAAAACAGGTCAAAATTAAGAAAGCATTTGAGAGATATTATAGAAACTTATTTGCAGAACCAGAAAATAGTCAAATGAAAAGAGATAGGATAAAGGAATATTTAAATAAAGGGGAGATACCTAAAATTACAGATGAACAAAGGGAAGAACTAAATAGAGTAATAACAGAAGAAGAAATATTACTAGCCATCCAAAACAAAAATACAGGGAAAGCACCACGCGCCAATGGTCTCACTGCATTATATTGTAAGATATTTCATGAACAATTAATAAATCCACTATACAATATAATAAATGCGATAGGAAAAAATACTCGACCTCCCTCATGGGGGAAGCAAATACTACGTTGATACAAAAGGAAGGAAAAAACCCACAAGAATTAGGTAACTATAGACTTCTAAATGTAGACTACAAAATATTTGCCACAATACTAGCAGAAAGGTTAAAGAAAGTCATGCAGGCAGTGATACACACAGACCAAAGTGGATTTATGCCAGGAAAAACATTAAAACACAGTATAAGGACAGTGCTCAATATAGTAAAATATTTCCATAGACATAATGAAAAAAAATGGCATTGTGTTCTTAGATGCAGAGAAAGCATTTGACAGGGTGAATTGGGTCTTTTTAGAAGAAACAATAAAGGCTATAAATTTGGGATTGAAATACACAGAATAGGTAAAGTCAATTTATAAGAATCAACATGCCAAAATAATAATAAATGGGGAGACAACATAAAATATATCGATAAACAGAGGAGTAAGACAGGGATGCCCTTTATCACCGCTTTTGTTTATATTAATTTTGGAAATACTAAATAACAGAATTAGGCAGGAAAAACAAATAAAAAGGGTAAAAATTAGGAACCAGGAATATAAACTTAGTGCATATGCTGATGATTTAGTCATTATTCTTGAAGATCCTGGAGTTAATATAGGACTTCTGGTGATGCGAACGTGGCGTCCAGTCGGGATCCGCGAAGTGGCGGTATCCCGATGCCCAGGGGAGATCGGTAACTCCAACTACTTGCGATCGTACTGAGAGGAGTGTCACCCCCGGGGAAGGGGGAACGCAGGGGCGATTCGAAGGGGGCCCATTGGCGGCAAGTAGCGAGTGGAAAGGAAGAAAGAAGACTCTTGCCGAATGAAGTAAGAAACGATGGGCCGGAGAGTCGCCATTATCTCCCCGGGTGCCAATAAAAGGCACGACCCACAGCACTACCAACTGCTAATAAATTCGTTAATCGTGATAAGTAACTTTTCTCCTTACCAGCTGGGTAAGTTTGTCCGATGTCCCTTTTTTGAGGATAAGCGGGTGGTGAATAAATCCAGCCCCCAAAGAGGAAAAGCAGTGGAGAATTTTGGCTGTTTTGCGTTGGGGACTCTCTAGCAGCCTTTAATAATCCCCCAGTTGAAAACTTCAAGCTTCAGGACTTTTATAAAATAGGAAGAAATAGTGGCTTCATTGTAAAGGGGTGAAGAAGAAAGATAACAAAGAAAGAAAGCTATCGTAATTCAGCAAAGTCCGTGCAGATTGCTGGGGGGATGCAGTAGAGCGGAATGGCGGAGAAGCGGCTGTGACGGGGGAAGTAGAGCTGACGAAAAAGATTTGGAGGACCTAGAAATTATAAAGTTCGTGTTCCTGTGGTGGTGAAGCATAAAAAGCTTGGACTTTTATATTTGATTTGAAAGCTAACAGTCAGAGACGCTGTTGTTGCTTCTTTTTTCTCCCCTCTTCGGATTTTGGGGTTGTTGTTTTTTTCTTTCTTTTCTTTTTTTCTTGTTTTTTTTTCCTATCTCTTTTGACCACCACTGTCGTCCCTGTTATCCAGGAGGAGTGTCGATTAGCAAGCCATAAAGAAGAGAGGATAGAAAGTGAAAGGAAGTGAAAGAGGGTGACGAGATCAGTGAAAGCAACAGAGACGGTGTCCGAGGGTTGAGAGGTGGAGTCAGAGACGTAGGAGAAGAAAGGAGACGAGAAAGATAAAGATAGACTCAGTGGTAAGAGTGGCGACGATGTAGTGGAGAAGACGGAGCCGTCAAGGTGAAGAAGGAGGCGGAAGTGAAGGAGACGGATTTAACGGAGAGGGGCAAGAAGACGGTATTGAGAGTGGTATACTGAAAGCGGTGTAGCAGCGAAGAAAGTGAAGAGTGCAGCGAGTATAGTAAAAGATCTGAAGGCAGAAAACAGCGACCGGGGATAGTCAGTGGATGAGTGGTTGAGGGGAGAGAATAAAACAAGAAAGGTTGACTTAAGCTTTGATCCAGCACAAACCCCGCAGTAATTTTTTATAAGATAACAAATCAAAAGGAGGAGGGTGATTGGAAAAACTGGCAAACACGAATTATTGATAGAAGACGTGACAACTTATCCTTTTTTTTTCTTTTTCCTATTCTTTTTTTTTTCTTTTCTTTGTTGCTAACTCTCCTCTCCTGTGGGTAATCTAATCATTGTGGGTAATTAGACTATCGTTAAGAACTACTGAGATAGCCTTTTGCGTGAAAGAAACCATTGAAAGATAGATACTATTGAATTTTATTGTTATTGTCATTCTTCTAACAGAAATTTATTGGGGGGAGAGGAAAAGAAAAAGGAACAAAAAGGAAAGAAAGGAAACTGTATTAAGAGATAAAGTTGGTAACCTGACTTTCTTTTGAAGAAATTTTGAAGTTTGGTTTTTGAAAAGTGCTTCCTTATCTTCGGATAACAAAAATAGTTTGAGAGAGTCAGTAAATCAGGACTCATAAAGAAGAATTTAAAAAAAAAGAGAGAGAGAAAGAGAAGCACTGAAAATTTAATTACAGCTAGCTAAGTCCAAAAGATAAGGAGGCACTTATAAATCTTTTATTATTTGACTTAAAAAGAACTCAATCTAATATTAGTACTAACAAATATTGGGTTCATTTGTTATTAATATAAAACAACATTGAATAACCAAATTTGACTAATAACGAAAACTGATCAACTAATTGTATAGGCCTACAGATGTCTGGGACTAAAGCTGAGAACTAAGGTCAAGGGATAAACTAAGAGAAGGCAGAAAACGAAGACAAGGCGTAAAGGCACAAATATCTGAAAGACAAGGACGTGATTAAAATTACAGACAGAGACGAAAGGAAAGAGAGAGAAAGGAAGGAGAGAAAGAAGGACTAAGCAAAGATGATGAGTGCAGGGAAGAGGAAAGCAACAGCGGGAAACCAAACCCAGATACAATCTTTACTACAAAGAAGAGCTTCCTTAGAAACGAAACCCCCAGTAAATGAGCCTAGGACAACTACGGTGGAAAATCTTAATGTGACGCAAGGTGGCGGCTCTGATATTTTGGAAGAATTTCGAAAATTAACATTGACATTCAAGAACGAGATGCGTGAAACGAGATCAGAAATGAAACAAGAAATGAAACAAATAAGATCTGAGATGAAGACAGATTTTAAAAAAGAACTGGAGAAGCTCAACAATAAATTTGATAATATAACAAAAGAACTGAAATTGGTGAATGAGAACGTTAATCTGTTGGAAGAGAAAACTCAAGTGTCTGAAACCCACATCAAGAAGATGGAAGACAGAATGGACGGGTTGGAAAAAACCACCCTAACATTAGAAATAAAAAACAGAAGTAAATCAATTAAAATAAGAGGACTTCAAGAACTTCCTCAGGAAGATTTGTACGAAAGAATAGTACACTCTCTGGCTCATTTTATAGATTGGTCTCCTGAACAACTGGACCTTGAAATTGATAGAGTCTTCCAGTAAACTCTGCAATAGCAAGAAACAGGAAGATACCGAGGGATATTGTGATATATTTCCTTAGGGAAAGGGTGAAGGACTTGGTGCTTCATCGCAGTTACTCAAAAAGGTTGGTTGTGGAGGGAGAAGAATTAAAAATTTTCAAAGATGTTCATCCGATGGTTCTGAAGACAAGGAAAGACTACAACTTCATCACTCAAGCCTTAAGAAACCTAGGAATTAGATATACCTGGGAAAAATCTGAAGGAATCTCCTTCATCTGGGGACAAAAAAGAATAACTTTAAACTCGACGACCAAAGCTAGAGACTTTTGGAAAAGATATAAAGTAGACCTGATGAAGGGAGATGATAAAATGCGAGATCAAGAGGAATAGACTGGAAAAATGAATATGCAGAGATCTCAAGAAACAGAGAACAACCAGGTGAAAAAAAGTAAACAAGAAAGAGACATCAACAAGAAGGAAGATGAAGAAGAGCCAAGAGAACCAGGTGAAGAAAATTCCAAAGATGAAGAGGTGGATGATGAGGAGGTGGCAGCTAAACTGATTGATCCGGAATTAGAAGCAGAATCAGACGATCTAGAAGAAGGTGAGGAATAAAGAAAAGGTTTAGAGGTATAAAGCCGGGGGGGGGGGTAAGAAGTAGATTTAAATATGAAATTAAAATTAGCGTCATGGAATGTACGAGGTTTAAATTCAATATATAAACGAAAATGTATATTTCATCAACTAGAAAAACTTGATTTAGATATCATTGCCCTGCAAGAAATACATATAAAAGAAGAAGATTTAAGATACATCAGGAATCCTAAATTGGGAAATTTGTTTGTGTCAGTTATAGGGAAGAAAAAGAAGGGTGTAGCCATCTATGTTAGTAAGAAATGGGAAGCAAGACAAATTTTAGAGGACGACAAAGGCCAAGTGATAGGATTAGAGGTAAAAATTAAAGATACTAAATTTGCAGTAATTTCAGTCTATGACCCCCTTGATAATAAAAGCAGATTCTACTCTAAATTGTTAGACAACATATTAGACATTGAACTAAAGGACCATAAGTTGATTCTAATGGGAGATTGGAACGGGGTATTAAATCCATTGAAAGATAGGTTAAACCAAAGAAAGAATGATAAAAAAAAGTTTGAGTAGGCAAGGGAAACTCCCGAGATCTTTTTTTGAAATGATGGAACATCTACAGATCGTTGATGTATGGAGACATGTCTATGTAGACAAGAATGAATATACATATTTTTCGGATCACCACAAATCCTGGTCCAGGATTGATATGTTTCTCCTTCAGCCGACATGATCAAAAATGTGGGGGAAATAGAAGTTGTCCCTAGAACACTCTCAGATCACAGTATGCTATTATTATCGATGTACTTAGGAAAAGAGAAAAAGACCTGGAGGCTCAATGACAATCTGTTGAAAAACCAACAAGTTGTAGAAAAAACTAAGAAAGAATTAAAAAACTTTTTCGAAAATAATTTAGACAAAGGTCAATCAGTACAGATTGTTTGGGAGACGAGCAAGGTGGTCATGAGAGGTTTCTTTATTGGTCAGCAGGCTTGGATAGTGAAAAACAGAAAGCTAAAAGAATCTAAAATAATGGAGATGTTAAATGACAGAGAGAATAAATTGAAGATCAACCCACAAGACTCTGGTATTTTAAAAGAAGCACAAATGCTGAGAAAGCAGTTGTCATTATTAATAACAGATGAAATTGAGAGAAAACTGAGATATACAAAACAAAAACATTTCGAGCATGCCAACAAAATAGGGAGATGGCTTGCTTATAAGTTAAGGAAGGAAAAAGAAAAAAGATGTATAACAGCCATACTATCAAAAAATCCAATACCAACAAACTAAAATTAAAAATGTATTTGTTAATTATTTTGAAGAACTCTTTCAAGAGAAGGAACCCAGGCAAGAAAAAACAGAAAACATAAGAAAATATTTGGAGCGTGTAGACATAAAAAAATCCCTTCGGAACAAAAAGAAGATTTAGACCAATTACGTTACAGGAAGTGAGAGATGCAATTAAAGAATTGAAAATCGATAAAGCACCTGGGCCGGACGGTTTTTCGGCTTTATATTATAAGGTTTTCTGTGACGAATTAAGTGTGATATTGGTGAGATTATTAAACGAGATAAATTATGGTACAATTCCAAATTCATGGAAGGAGTCCAATATCGCTCTAATTCCGAAAGAAGGGAAAGATTTGTTAGACAAAAAAAATTATCGGCCAATTTCCCTATTGAATATCGATTATAAGATATATGCAAAGATATTAGCAGAGCGCTTAAAAAAAATATTAATAGAATGGGTACATGAAGACCAAAATGGTTTCCTTCCGGGAAGATATCTTAAAAATAATATAAGAATTTTATTAGACACAATCAAATATTACCATAAAAACAATCAGAAAAACTTAGGGCTATTATTTTTGGATGCCGAAAAGGCATTCGATAATGTAGACTGGACGTTTATGCTAGAAACTTTATATAGGATCGGTCTAGGAATAAGATTTAGAGAGTGGATCAGAGCAATCTACACTGAACAAAAAGCCCGTTTGATTATAAATGGAGAAATCTCAAAACAATTTGGAATATACAAAGGAACTCGTCAGGGCTGTCCGCTCTCTCCATTATTATTTATAATATGTTTGGAGGTCTTGAATAATAATATAAGAAATGAAAAGAGGATTAGAGGAGTCAGAGTAAAAACACACGAATATAAACTGCAGGCATTTGCAGATGACCTAGTAATAATAATGGAGGAGCCTATTAGCAGTATTGGAATAGTTATGGAAATTATACATCAATATGGAGAGGTAGCAGGTCTTAAGATCAATAAAGACAAATCTTTATTGATGACTAAAAACATGACGAGCAGACAAGAAAAGGATTTGGCTGAATCAACAGGTCTGGGAGTAACGAAAAAAATAAGATATTTAGGGATGATAATATCAAAAAAATAATTCAGAACTATACGAAAACAACTACAATAAGATTTGGGGAGAGATTAAAAAAGAATTAGAAAGATGGAAACGATTGCAATTATCTATGCTTGGGAAGATCTCTGCAATTAAAATGAAAATCCTCCCTAAACTTCTCTTTTTATTTCAAAACCTCCCTATAATAATTAACGAGAAACCTTTCAAAAATTGGCAACAGGAGCTGAGTAAGTTTATATGGAATGGCAGGAAACCACGGATAAAGATCAAATATTTAAAAGACGCGAAGGAGAAGGGGGGCCTGAATCTACCAGATTTAAAAATCTATTATGAAGCTTCTGCAATTTGTTGGGCTCGCGAATGGATAAAGTTAGATAATGAAAGATTATTGAGCCTCGAGGGCTTTAACAATTATTTTGGCTGGCACGCATACCTATGGTATGATAAGCATAAAGTTAATAAAGAATACATGGATCATTATATTAGAAAAGCGGTCCTCCAAGTGTGGTTGAGAGTCAGGAATAAGATCTATCTGAAGGTACCATATTGGGTTTCACCACATGAAGCCTTCTATAGATTGGAAAAAATCAAGATGAAAGAGTGGTTGTCATACGGGGATATAATAAAAAAACAAACAAGAAGGAACACGATTGAATTGAAGAGTAGAGAAGAACTGATGCAAGAAGGATATAATTCTCATTGGTTTTTATATGGTCAAATATGCACCAAACTTAGATCAGATATGAAAATGAGAGGAATCTCTTTAGAAGATACTGACTTAGATAAGGTTCTGAAAACAAATGAGAAAGGCCAATTAAGTAAGATCTACAGAATTCTGTTGAATTTAGAGATGGAAAAAGAAGTCGTAAAAGATAATATGTTACGATGGGCACAAGATTTGGGTAAACCCTTATCGTTAGATTTTTGGGAAGAAGCGTGGAAACTTAATTTGAAATTCACCAAAAGCAACAATTTGAAAGAGAACTATATAAAAATCTTTTATAGATGGTATTTAACCCCAGTAAAAATTGCAAAAATGAAAAAAAGCAAATTACCAGCTAAATGTTGGAAGTGTTCAAAAGTAGGTTCCTTCTTCCACTGTTGGTGGAAATGTAAGGAAGCCCAGAAATATTGGGTGCAAGTTCATGAAAAGATGGTTAGTTGTTTGAAAACTAACTTTCCAATTTCAGCTGAAATATTTCTTTTAAATATGTTCAATGATATAGATGTGAAGGTGAGAAAGAAATACTGGAGAGTCATCTGTTATATGGTCTATGCAGCGAGAATCGTGTTCACAAAGATGTGGAAAGACTCAGCCATACCAACAGTAGAAGATTGGATCAACAAACTATATGATTTGGCCAAAATGGATAAACTTACGTTAAAATTAGCAAATCACAGTAAAGAGAAGTTTAGTGAAGATTGGGATATCGTAAACCCTTTATGGGAAGAACAATGGGGAAAACTTGCATTAATCAGTTTATATGAATGATTAGAGTAGATGGGTTCATAAATTTGGTGTTGATCTGTTTTGTGTAAATAATAGGACTGGATAAGGATATAATGCAAAAAAGAGTAGTCATTATGAAAAACATTAAGGTTTAGCAGGATGATCTAAATATGGATGTAACTATGCTCGGCTGGTTAGTGAGAGGAAGTCAAAGAATGAAAGGGTTAATATATGGGTATGGATGTTGTTACTAAATTGTTTGATTTAGAAAGATATGATAAGTAAATCTGACGATATTTGAAGATTTTTAAAGTACTTCTGTAATCCTACTATAAATCCTCGTGTGTGGCTTAGAATGTAATGTGTATTTGTGTTTATGGATTTATTTATTTGTTAGCTCATATCTCTTCTGTAAGAAAAGCTAACAATGATGTTGTATTGTATTGTGTGCATGTTTGTACTTATGTGCTTTTCTTTTGTATGTTTTTCTCTTTTATGTGAATTTAATAAATCCTATTTTTAATAATAATAAAAAAAAGAAGATCCTGGAGTTAATATAGAGGTATTAATAGATAGATTAACTAAATTTTGGAACATTATCAGGTTATAAAATAAATAAAGAAAAGAAAAATAATTACAAAAAATATACAGGAACAGGAAGAACAAGAATTAACAAAATTAACAGGTTTTATGATTGGGAAAAAAGTAAGGTATCTTGGTATAAATATTATGAAAAATAATGTGGATTTATTTGAAAACAATTACAAGAAAGAATGGTTGGAAATATGGGAGGAACTTAAAAATGGGAAAAATTAGAATTATCACTACTAGGGAGAATATTGGCAATTAAAATGAATGTATTTCCAAAAATGATTTTTTTATTCCAAAACTTACCAATAATTATGAATGAAAAACCCTTTAAGGAATGGAACAAGGAGTTGATGAAATTTATATGGGAAGGGAAGAAACCGAGGATAAAACTCAAAATCTTGGAAGATATCAAGGAAAGAGAAGGAATGGGATTACGAAATCTAAAACTTTACTATTGTGCAGATTGCTTAGAATGGATAATAGATTGGTTAACATCGAGAAATACAAGAATGCTATATTTAGAGGATAAGGAACTTTACTTTGGATGGCACGCGTACATGTGGTATGGTAAGGCATCAATAGATAAAGATTTTAAAGCCCATTACCTATGAAAAGCCCTTCTGACAGTTTGGTTAAAATATAAAAGACTGTTATATCTAAAAAATCCCACTCTGTCATTTCTCAAAATATTTTCTTTCAGAATCCAGTTATACTCTTTATTCTGAAAACCTAGAGTCAGTTGAATCGGACAATGATCTGAAATCTGTCTTGGCAGTATCTCTACTTCTTTAAGTTCTTTAGTTAACCCCTTCGATACCAGGATCATATCGATCCTTGACCATATACAATGAACCTCTGAGAAGAAGGTATACTCTTTCGCATCGTTGTAGAGAAAACGCCAGGCATCCACTAATGTTAGTACATCCATCATTTAAAAAAAAAACAATTTGGTAATTTCCCCTGCTTTGAATATACCTTCTGCTCAGAGTATTTATCTATCCTTGGATCAACTACACCATTAAAATCGCCAAGAATCAATACATCCCAGTAATCGAAGGAGCCAATTTTATCACGGAGCTCTTCATAAAAACTTGTCTTACTGTTTAGAGGAGCATATATCCCTACCACTAATATCTTATATTGAGGTAATTGTACCTTAATCCCAACATAGATGCCTCCTCATCTTTGAATATCTCTGTTGCCTCATATTTTGAATTTATATATATAGAAACCCCTTTCTTTTTCTTAGCATATGATGATGAAAAGACTTTTCCTAATCTTTTATTAACCAAGTACGAGGAATCTTTACTTCTTATATGGGTCTCCTGAAAACATACCACATCCGGTGCCCATTTACTTATTTGATGGAATATTCATTTCCTTTTTATCGGAGCATTCATACCCCTTACATTCCAAGAAATACATTTTAATGTTCCCAAAGACATTTTTATAGATCCTGTTATTTTTCAACAAAACTTTTATTACAATTCCAAATTACAATGTAATTATTCTGTCTTCCTTCTCTATAAATTAAAGCTTACAAGCTATTCTAATCCTCTTCCTCTTCTAATGCTTTCTTTTTTTCTTCTATATTTTCGTCTTCTCCTGAGTCCTCTCCTCTCAAGTCTGCTTCTTCCTCTATATTCTCTTCTAATTCCTCTTCTTCCCGTTTGGATTTTGTCCCTGGTATCTCTTGCAACCTTAGGAGCTATTATTCCTTTATCTTGAGTCTGATTTAAATGATTCTCTCCTCTGCACTCCCTGAGCCTTTATTTCACTCTTATGTGGTATTTGCTCCTCCTTTTTTGAGGGTTTGTTTTTTCCTTTGTTTAGCTTTGATATTCTCTCCTCATCCTTCATCTTATCCTTACCTCTTTTATTTTCTATTGTGTGCGGCCTCAGCTCCTCCCTGTGTTTCCTCATGAATTCATGTAATTTCATTGGAGGCTTAATTGTATATTTTTTAGTCTGGAAACTGAAAATCACACCTTCCGTTTTTGCCCATCTATATCTCCTAATGTTTTTAATTGGGCTGTGAGGATAGAATATTCCTTTCTCTTCCTCAAAATCTGGGCCGGAACATCTTTAAAGATCATCAATTCTTGCCCCCCACCCCAAAATCAACTTTTCTGAATAGCTTTGGTGTAATATTAATTCCTTCACTCGATCCCGAAGACTTTCCTCTTCCTTGTGACAAAGGAGTTGACCCTGAATAATTTATCCACCTCTAAATCGAGTTGCTCCGGACTCCAGTTAATAAATTTAGCAAGTGGAGGTATCAGCCTATTTGTTAAGTCCTCCTCATTTTCTTCAACTAAGCCTCTTATCTTAAGGCATCTTTCTCTTAATTTAACCTCCACACTCCTTATTTGATCCTTCCCCCCGGTCCGTTTTTCTAGTTCTGGAGTTATTTTTTTCCAATTTCTCAGTCTTTTCCTGGAGTCCCTCAATTTTGTTACTCATTTCCTTCATATTCATGGTTATATTTTCGAGTTGGCTACCAAAGTTACCCATTTCTTTCTTAACATCCTTAAGGTCTCCCGACACTTTCTTAATTTCTCTCTTAAACTCCTCTCTTAATCTCCTCATTTCTTCTAAAATAGAAACCCCAAATTCTGTAATTCTTGATTGTTCTTCCATTGGTGTTTGTTTAAGCAAGACCACTTTTCTTGTACCTATTGCCATTGTATTCTCAATACTTCAATACCACAATTATTACAGAGCAGCTAATCACCAGTTATACAGAAAGAGATTATAACCTAGCCAATATTTTATGATTACTAATACTTTATGATTAATTATGCTTTTTGATTTATTAATTATGCTTTATGATTACTGGTATTTTTAACTCCTTACGGTCTTCTATGAATATCTTCTTGCAAAGAGGAGTCAGAGGCAATACTACTTATATGGCTAGGACCCGAAGAAAACCCTTAGATCTTACAACCAATTTAGACCTATTCCAAGTTTGTCACAAATTTCAATACAATAATATTTAAACCAAACCAATGTCCCTTACTCTTCGTTTGGTATTGTTTGGAATCCCTGCTAAATGAGACCAAAATAGCCTCACACACTGTGTATTGTCCAGTTTATTTTAGTTTCAAAGTCTGTCTTATTTCGAGTTAAACCAAAACGAAGCTGCGAAGCAAATACTGTTCCCGTCTAAATGGAGTGTTGCTAAGTTCGTATTAGCTGGGCTCCTTCTTACAGAGATTCTCTCTCACTCTCCACTTAGATATTTCATGGACGACTCACAAGCTCTAAATTGCAGCTTACATCTCCTTCCAACCGCTTCCCCTCTGGTTAAGTCCACAGCTTCTCCCAATCAACTGAAATCATAATGCAAGAACAACATTAACGCCAGCAGTTCCCCCCCCCCCAGTCATTTCTACAAGGTTGGTGTCTTCACAGTCGCAATATCTGCTGCCTAGTACAGGCTTGTCTTTGTTCCCAGCTGTTTTGCCGTGGTCACCGTCCGCCCGTAGCTGCTCAGTAAACCACCATGCCCTCCTCTTAAAGGGGGTGGTCCCCTGAGGGAAGTGAAGTAATTCGATCCTTCGCAGGATATATTGTGCTAAATTATTTTTGAACGTCTTGAGAATAGTTTTTAACCCCCAAAATAAGCGCTTTATTGGTGTTTACCAGAATAACTCCATTCAGAGCCCAAAGGAGATAGCGGCATGTCTGGTTACAGTGCTTTTGGTCTTCTTCGCCTCCAACGCCTCAGTCAACGCGCACATTCATAGTTGTTGTTTTCTTCAAACGCCAGCTTCCCAATTGATTCTCCAGATGCCTTCGTCTCCCCCCTTTCCCGGGGGTTCTTCCTCAGGTCTGTAAATCTTCTAAACCTGAGCTATCTCCCTGGGAGTTTTCATGAGTGTGCGACCAGTCTGCTTGGTGGAAACACCTGAAAAGAAGTTTATTTGTGAAGTAAAAGAAGGAAATCCATTGAGCACAGAATAAAATTAAGCAAACTTTCCAGAAATATTTCCAGGAACTCTTTAAGGAACAAAAACAGCCGAACCAGATGATTGAGAAAATAGATGAATTAAACGTGACCACTTTAAAAGAAAATCAAATTCAGTTGTTAAATACTCCAAATACAAAACAAGAAATCAGAGATGCTATCAAAAAGTTGAAATCAGAAAAAGCACCGGGGCCGGATGGCTTCACGACAATTTTAAAGAAAACTTTCCAGGAAGAATTAATAGATTATCTGCATGAAATAATGAAAGATCTTGAGAAAGTGAACAGGCTTTCTTTCTGGGGGGAAGCACTGATTACTCTGATACCAAAAAGTGATACTGACCATCTAGACCCAAAAAATTATAGACCAATCTCACTTCTTAATTGCGACTATAAGCTTTTAGCGATAATATTGGCAGAGAGATCGAAAAAAGTTTTAAGTGAATAAATAAATTTATATAAATTTATATAAAATAAATTTAAATAAAGATCAAAATGGATTCCTTCTGGGGAGATCTATAAAAGAAAATATAAGAATAATCATAGATATTATGGAGCATTGTCATGTACATTATGAGAAGAAGCTAGGAACGTTATTATTTGATGCCGAAAAGGCATTTGATAACGTTAACTGGACATTCATGGAAAAACTGTTGTGTAAGATAAACGTGGGGGAGAGATTCTTAACGTGGGAGTCACAAATTTATAAAGATCAAAGCGCAAGAATGGTTGTTAATGGAGAAAGAACAAATCGGATAAACATTAACAAAGGAACAAGACAAGGCTGTCCCCTATCGCCTTTGATTTTCTTGATAATTATAGAGGTGCTATGTATGAAGATTAGGGAAGACACAGAGATCAAAGGCATCCAAGTGAAAAATCAGATTTTTAAGATAAGAACATTTGCTGATGATCTGGTAATAATAATGCAGGAACGCAACCAAGCCATGGGGAAACTGAGTCAGATTTTGGATGAATATGAGTCTCTAGCTGGCTTCAAGATAAATAAAGAAAAAACAATATTCCTCACTAAAAATACAACTCATAAAGAAGATGAAATATTATCACAGGTATCTGGTTTTAAGGTAGCGAAGAAGGTAAAATATTTAGGAATAGAACTTTCTAAATCCAATAATGATATATTTGATAACAATTATAAACCCATATGGCAAAAAATTAAAAGAGATTTAAAAAGCTTGTCTAAATTAGACTTATCAATAATGGGAAAAATAGCTACCATTAAGATGAATGTGCTACCAAAAATGATCTTTTTATTTAATGATATACCCATAGTTATAGAGAATGCTGTATTTAACACCTGGAATAAGGTGTTTTATCTGGAATGGGAAAAAACCTCTTATTAAGATGAAAAACCTGAAAGAAACGGTTGGAAAAGGTGGAATGGGCTTACCAGATTTGAAATTATACTATCAAGCTTGTGCCCTTTCTTGGATATGTGAATGGCTGAGACTTGAAAATGAAAGGTTATTAATTTTGGAAGGAGATGATCTCCCATGGGGATGGCACGCTTATCTTTTATGATAAGGTAAAAGTGAATAAGGACTTCAATAATCATATAATTAGAAAATCACTTTTAAAAGTCTGGACACAGTTTAAAAAGAAATTTTATGTAAAAATTCCATTATGGGCTTTGGTGCACGAAGCATTCCATAGAAGGGAACGTCTCAGAGTAAGAAAACGGATTACATACAGAGATCTACTTAAGATCGAAAACAGGAACTTAAGATGTAAGACTAAAGAAGAATTAACCGAATCTGTACTGTCAACACATTGGTTGCTAACGATACAACATTTAAATAAAGCAAAGGTAGATATTAGTATTCCAGGTATCATGGTAGCTGATAACGAATTTGATGCTATTATTAAAAAAGGAGTTGTCCATTGTACTGGGAAGATTTATAGGATACTACTAGAAAGAGATTTAGAACAGAAAATAATAAAATCAAATATGATTAAATGGGCACGATATTGGCCACCCGGTACCTTTAGAAAAGTGGGAAAGGTCATGGCAACAAACAAACAAGTGGTTAAAAGCCAGTCAACTGAAAGAGAACTATTACAAGATTTACAATAGATGGTACTATACTTCTGTAAAAATAGGAAAGATAACCAAAAGCACTGATCATAAATGTTGGAAATGTGAACATAGGGGGACGTTATTTCATTTATAGTGGAGTTGTATTCAAGCTCAAAAATATTGGAAAACAATACACGAACAGATAGAAAAGGTAATAGAGAAGAAATTTGAAATGTCTCCAGAAATATGATTGACTCAATTCCAACTTTGACTGCTCATCAGCAAAAGCTATTACTATATATTATAACAGCGGGGCGAATGGTTTACGCAAAATCATGGAAAAGCGTAATGCTCCTCTTTACAGGAGTGGTTAATTAAATCGTACGACATGATGAGGATAGATAAATTGTCGTTATTGTTAAGGGGCAAGGATTTAAAGTTGTTTTGCACAACTTGGAAGCCTATAATGAGGATTCTGGATGAGGTATGGGGACATATAACAAATATTGTTATGGACAACTATTAGTCATGGAGGCAGATCGAATCCAATCTATTTACAAAGATAAACGTTTAATTTTACCCAGTAGTGACAAATAGAGGAGAATTTAAAGTTTAAGTGGATATTAAAAGAACAGGATATCAAGAAGAAAGAGATACGGTTTCAGTTGTGCTAAATAAAACAAAAGATAAGTTATAGATAAGAATGTCAAAAGAGAGATTTAGAAGGATAAAGGAAGTTATATATATGTTTTTTGGTCTATTTTATGTTGTGTGTTGTTAATGGGGGGTGATGGGGTTATGGATATGTTAAAGTACAGGATGTTCGGTGTGTATAAGTAATGTTTTGTATTGTAATGTGTGTTTTGTGAAATTTAATAGAAATTAATTTAAAATAAATAAATAAATAAAAATCCCACTCTGGGTCTCAGCGGATGAGGCCTTTTATAAAAGAGAAATGCTGAAGACGAACATATGGATTACATATAAAGATACCCTGAAGATACAAGGAGATAGTATCGCTTTCAAATCTAACGGAGGATTAAAGACATATGGTTTTCATACATATTAAAATCCAAAAAATATTAAAAATAAAGTTTCCACTATCACCACAAATATATCTACTTAGTATTATAGATGTATTACAGATAAACAAATCACAAAAGAAAATTGTGTTATACATGATAACAGCCACCAGACTTTGCTTTGCCCAGGTATGGAAACAGAAAAGACCCCCAAGATTAGAAGACTGGTTAACAAAATTATACGATATGGCAGAGGCAGATATAGTTATAGATTCTTTAAAGGATAACATGGAAAAAATCTACTGAAGAATGGAATATAGTATTTCCTCTTTGGGAATCTTATTGGGGCAAGAATGCTACTTTTTTTTTTTAGCTAAAGATGTATATAAAATATAAATGGGTATGTAATTGTTTAGAAAGAAGTTTTAAATTGTTACAAAGACTGTATAAAGTTGATTTAAATTAAACGTTATAAAGAACAAAATGATGGAATAGGAAGATGTAATATATTAGGAAAAGATTATAGGTATATAGAAGGAAGATATGGATAAAGAAACATTTGCATCTTGAGTTTCAGTAAGTGGGGGGAGGGTCTAATGGAAGGAAGTGGTAGCAATATGGTAAATCGGTATAGTAAATAGATATAAACAGTATTCTTTCATTAGATAGGGATAATATATGTTTAGTTTGGTTTATATGTTTAGAGGTTAATGTATATGTCTAGTTTATATGTTTGTTTAGTTTAGTCTATTAGTTTTAGTATTAAGTATTTTATTAGTTTATAAGGTAGGATTTATGGATGTAATGGTGTCATGTTTTGTATTGTCTCTATGAGATCAATGTAGGGTCAAAAACTGTGTTATGTATATAAATAAAATAAAAAAAATAAAAAAATAACAGTACCACTGACTAGCCAAATTTTACTAGCTTGTTTGCAAGAATATCATGGGAATCTTTTCAAAGGTCTTTTTAAAATCAAGATATGCTTTATCCATGGCATTCCCTTCATCATGCAAGTTTGTAACTATATCAAAAAGGAGATAAGATTAGTATGGTATGATTTGTTTTTGAGAAATCCATCTTGACTTTTAGTGATTACAGCATTCCTTACTATTAAATACACAGCTTACAGACTGTGTATTTAATTATCTATACTAGATTTTTTCCTGGTGTTAATGTCAGGCTGATTAGGTGGTAATTGTTTGGGTCTTCTTTTTGAAGATGAGGAAAACATTTGCCCTTCTCCAATCTGTTGGGACTTCTCCTGCTCTCCAGGAATTCTCAAAGAATATTTCCAGTGGTTCTGAGATTACTTCTGCCAGTTATTTTAATACCATAGGATATAGTTCATCGGGCCCTGGAGACTCATTCATTTAGAGTAGCCAGGTATTCCTGTACTACCACTTTACATATTCCTCATTTCATTTCTCCTACTGCATCATCTCCTCCATTTTTCCCAGACTGAGTACTGTTTTCCTTTTGGGAGAAGAGAAAGGCAAAGAAGGTATTAAGTAGTTCTGCCTGTTACCCTGATTTCTGGGGGTCCTGTGAGGGACACCTAAGTACGCTCCAATTTATCAAGTTGGGAATTAGTCAAAAGAGCACAAGCTAACAATACAAGAGGCAGGGCAATGGAGCGAGATCTTTTACCCAATGTCTACGTGGTCAGGCTGAGTCAAGGAGCAAACAGAAGTAAAATACTAATTGTTGTCTTTATTAAAATACAGTCAAACAAGTGTATGCAACCCACTCACACAGAGAACTATAGAAATAAAGGTTGGAGTTGGAAAGAGGGATTTTTAGAGGAGGTTTTGGTATGGGTAATACTGCACCTGGCCTGAAGCCCGGGTAGTCTGAAGAAGAAGTTCGTGGAAATGGAGTTTCTCAGCACGTGGAACTGAGGGGAAGGCTCACCGAATGAAGCAACAACAAGGCGAGATGGAAGCCAGGAGCGATCCAAGGAAGATCTCAAAGTCAGGGGTTCTTATAGGGGAAAATGTGGCCGTAGCCTAGTCCATACTTGGGGAGGACAATGAGTGTCGGGCCTCCGAAAAGTCAGAATTTTACATGATTGAGTTAAGACCGAATTGTTAATAGAGTAGCCAGTATGCAAATGCAGAGTGCTTGACAGATTATTCAGCTCGTCAAGCTGCCTGCTTGGGTCAGGGAGTCCTTTGTAAGTAGAGTGCATACATAATGTGGCACTTGCCTTGAGGTTTCCTGAAGCGGCAGGTCGGCTATTTCTGGCCTGCCTGTATTTGTGTGGAATGTTACAGCGATTAGCGGCCTTGCCTGTATGTGAGCTTGTCCAGTGGCCTCGCAAGCGAGTGGAGGAAAAAGGGGTATAGTAGGCCAAATTATTGATATCAGAATGATATCTAATATCCCACAAGTCCGGGCAAGAAACTGCGGTAATAATCCCTCCCTGAAAATGGGCGATTTGGGGACAGTATCAAACATTTTCCAATTAAACATTCCAAAGCAGTTTTAGCGCCAAATAGGTGTTTAGAGGTTCAGAGGTAGTATTTCTCCATAGGCAAAGGGAATTTTTCAGGAAACGTGAAGGGTTCTGTCTTATAAATACATTCCTAACTAAACTTAAACCTACATTCATACAAATGTCAATAATCAATAATCAATAGTGACTTGTCCCGTCAATTGAGAACCAGCTGTAAATGAGCAATTACGGCAAATAGCACAATGCAAAACAGTTGAACTTGGAGTCAAAAGCG
Source organism: Ctenosaura bakeri (assembly GCA_948474755.1). NCBI lineage: Eukaryota > Metazoa > Chordata > Lepidosauria > Squamata > Iguanidae > Ctenosaura > Ctenosaura bakeri. Next base: position 69,465 of record CAOLHI010004677.1, on the reverse strand, counting down.
TGTCTTCCAATGAGGCACTGCACGAATGAGCAAAACAAAGTGTTGATGGTTACATTGTATCCAATTTTATAAATTAGCTAACAATTAAAAGCTAACTATCTGCTGTGTGCATCTTGCAGATCTTGGCATGAGGAATGGTCCATTTGGAAAGGCAATAGTCCTTTTAAATCTGAGTCTTTTTGCAAAAACAGTCTTTTATCTCCATTGGAGGGTGTATGGATCACCCCCTCATGGTCCCACAGCTGCAGCGGAGGTATCGGGCATCTCCATAGACTGGCTCCCGATTGGAGCTGCGATTTTTCTTCTTTACCCCCCCCCCCAGTACCTGGGGTGATGGTCAGGTCCGGGGTCGTCCCAGTTCTCCGGAGCCATTGACCTGTAGCTAATTGGCAATCAAACTGACAAAGAGGTTATCCAATACGTAGATAAAACACAAATTACCAGCTCAGAACCTGAAATTTTGTTTCACTATAACCAAAAAGTCAAAGAAGGTAGCAAGGGTTTAAATAGCTCCCAAGAATAGAGCTATATTGCCCTTAGTAGGGCATATTCAGGTAGTGAGGCTGCTAATTCTGAACCCGCATCCATCCACCAGTTCTTAGAGGCCGATCGAGAAGCCATGCCAACCCGATCACACCTGGACTGATATCCAAAGTCTGAAGACCAGCTTGAAGAGCTAGCTTCTAACACAGGAATGCACAGTCAATACACTCAGCCTTCTCCCTAACAGGATGGGATTCCACTTGGCAGATGCTCGCAGAGGTCCCCCCTTTGCTCAGACCCAGAGCCGAAGCTCCAAGCCTGATGATGTATAACAAGGGCTTGGGGCTCTTGCAGATACAGTACTGATGGCTCAATGTAGGTTCCGAGTGAGCAACTTCCCCATCTCAGAAAGCTGGACTCCAAGGCAGGCCTGAAGATTGGTCACCTTCTGATAGGCTTTTGAAACCAAATGGGACAAAACAACTCACACTAACAATGAACTATTTACAACTTACAAGCCTCGGAGCTCTCAGTAAAACCAGCCAGCTTGAAGCTGAAAAATCTGTTTCTTGACCCACAGTGTGAGACCAATTAAGCATAAGGCGAGAATGATCTGAAATACAACTAATATAATTAAAGGGTGCAAGGCGAAGTGGGCGATCGCTTGCCCTGTGGATGACCAAGTGAAGGTGTCCCACCAGGATTGTTGCGATGCGGTTTCCAAATCTTCAGATGATTCAATGATTACCTTGGCTGAATGGTTAACTGTCAAGGCAATCTGGTGGAGGGAGTGTGATACCTCCAGAACTCTCTACGCTAGGCGAGTGAGATTCTGTAGCCATGTAGACATGGAGATCTCGTCTTCCAGGTGGAATCCAACTAGTTCGGACTCTGTGGGCACGTATCCACTTTCCAAAACATAATCTCTTTTCTCCCACCGGAGGTAGAAGTTTTTTCCAAAACAATCCTGTACATGCTGAGAACAAAAGCAAGGGTTGCCAGCGGTGCGGTTGAGTCTTACGGTTATGTGAACACGGGGTTCTTAAGCAAAAGCACTCACTATTAATCTGTGCCATCACAGTGTAATTGACTGGTACGGCAATATATTCAGAGACATTACTATAGCAGAAACTGTCTATATTGTGAAAGTACTGTACCCAATGGTGGTGAAAGAGGCAACCGGATAAATCAAAAGAGTGTATATCGTTAGACCTATGGTACATTTGTTGGGGTAGTAAGGTGGCATTTGCGGCTATTAAGAGGAGTCCTACATGGGATAATGGATGTAGAACTACCGGGTCCAGAATCCTCTCGTGTGCGACTTCCACCTTGAGAGTTAAGGCTTTCCCAAGTGGCGTGCCGTATCTGTGCCAAAGCATCAGGGTGTTCCAGAGATTCTGTATAGCGCTCTCTTAGCAGGCTTAGAATCTCCAAGTGCATTAATCCCATGAGGCTAGCCTGCATCACCTGAGCGGCAAAGGTGATTATATTGCTTTGCAGTTGCATACACTGAATGGTAACTGACATGTTGCGAGTTGTGATTTTTAAGGCACAACCAAGGTCAGATATTATATCTCTCTCTGTGGTAATAATTGACTGATCAAATCCAGTCCTCTCTCTAGGTTAGTTAAACCAGCAGTGGAGGACACACCAATTTCTTTTGTCTTAGAGCCAATCATGCCTAATTTATTCGCCAGTACCTCGTTGTCCATTGCATTAAGTATTGTGTTCCTATTCCTCCTAAGACGGTCCCTAGGACGCTTCGCTTACGGCGATTGTGTGGATGGGAAAACGACAGCCACTGCTTTTCCCAGTGCTCCCACTGTGTCCATGCTAATTTTAGATAAGGCTGGCAGGCAGGGATAACCTATGAAATATTTACAACAGTGAAATTTAGAACCATGGTGGTAACAATGGGTTGGACATTCGAGTACGTGACCATCTCAATATCCTTGTAGACTACAGAGCTACCCACATACATGGCAGGGAAGCTGTCAGATGGAGGGGAGTACACAGGGGTGTCTGGGCACCACATTTTCCCACAGGAGAATTTACAGCCTGTCGGAGTTCAGGTGAAGTTTTGGCAAGTGAACAGAAAGGTCTTCCATTCCCACGCCAAGTGGCAATATCATAAGTGAACCTAATTATAAACAGTGAAGCATTGAGGTGTATGCTCCTGACCATTTAACTGTCAAAGTAGCTGGGGCTGTTGCCATCTCGGTATATAGTCTGGCATCGTTGTCTGCAATGGCCATTCTTAGCCCTGAACTGATCCTGTTTCTAGGGCATACCTGAATTTGAGTGAAGATTTCAAATGGATATTGTTTCTGGAACCATGGCAACACCAGGGTTTTGTGTAACAGGGCTTCTGCCTCCTGGTAATGATTCCAATGGCAGACTGTCTGTACATTAAACTGTCAATCGGTTAAGAATTGGGTGGTGTACTCAGGCGAGGCTCCGAGGACACATCCAAACAAAGAAAACAATACCGTAATCCACGTGAACGGTCCCATTCTGTCTCCCTGTAGGGAACATAGATACAGGAATTCGTCACTACTTATTCTAAACTACACAGATAAATATATATATATATATATATATATATATATATATATATAAAAGCTATCTACGCAACTGGGATTCAGAGAGGGTGCCACTCCTCTCTGCCCCAGTCAGACAATGTTCATTTACCCGTCAAAGGCCTTGTAAATGGAGACAAATGTCTCAGACAAGTTAACAACTGGTACTTCCCTGTGGCTTAAGGAAGTCTGACAGATCACTGGACTTACATTGGACTTTTGGGTACCTGGATCTTCCTACTCAGGAATTACCACAGAGATGGGATCAACAGGCTGACCTTTCCATTCTTTAAGCTGGGAGAAATGAAAGAACTTAGCAAATCTCCCTTCTTCCTAGGTATGTGGACCTGGTAGACCGCAGAGGAAATCCTTTTCACAATGGGGACAGGACCCGCTCATTTAGCAGCAAGAGAGTGCTTGTCCCTATAGAAGTTTCTATACAGGACCAGCTGCCCTTCTTCCCATTGACATGGATGATGAACCCATCCCAGTCATTTATCCATCTTTTGCAGGTTCCTGCCCAGTTGGCTGCTACCTGCCTATGCACCTGGCCTATATGCTGGATCAGATTCTTCACCCACTCGTTGATCAGAACAGCGGGTTCCAAATCTGATGGAATGCTGTTGTCAATCCAAAAGGCTTCTGGCAACGTCATTTTATGCCCTGTCATAACCATGTGTGGCGTAAAACCATGTGATGCCACTGTACCTCTAAATGCTATCAAGATGAAGTGCAGCTTGGTGTCCCAATCCTTTCCTGAGGAGCACACAACCTTTCGGAGTGCCTCCTTCAAAGAACAGTTGGTACATTCAATCTGCCCGGAGCTTTGTGGATGGTGCGCAATGTGGAACCGCTGGCATATGCCCAGTGCTTTGCACAACTCTTAGGTCACCTCACCAGTGAAATGAACTCCAAGATCAGAGTCAAGGTCACATGACACACCCCAGTGAGCCCAGACATTGTTGAACAGCAAATGCGCAGCTGTACTGGCTGCATCATCTCTACAAGGAAAAGCCTCAACCCATTTGCTAAAGGGATCAATTACTGTCAAACAGTACTTGTTCCCTCTGGGTGTAGTGGGCAAAGGACCTACGAAATCAATTTGGTTCCGGGTCCAGGGACCCTCAATCCGTTGGTGCTGAATGGGAGCCTTGTGTCCGGTGGGGCCAGCCTTGACCATGGCACAAGATAAGCAATTGTCAACCCACCGGTTAACATCTTGCTTCATCTGGGGCCACCAACCAGTTTCCCTAACTCTGTCCAACGTGATCCCTCGTCCACGATGTCCCTGTTCATGAACAAACTGAATCATGTCTCCTCTCAGGTCTCTGGGCACTATCCAATGGCACTGGCCACTGGCATCTATCTGTTCTATTTTAAAGCGGCTAGACTCGTCAGAGCCGTTTCTGGCCAGATCAGCAATTTCTGTGTCTCCCTTCTGAAGGGTGCCTAAGTCAAACATTGGCGGGAGCAACAGCTGCTTCGGGTTGACATTAATAGCGGCGAAGGGAGCCCTGTCGTCCTGCAAAGCAGTGTCTCTGGCAAGGGCATCGACTTCGTTGTTCCAAATAATAATAATAATAATAATAATATCCCGCCTCTCCCAACGGATCGAGGCGGTACTACAACAGTACATCAAATACATTAAAAGTAATTAAAACATAGCCCATCCTCCCCACCCACCAACCCATCTAAAAACCCCTAAAACACATTAACTATTAAGAACAAGAGGACAGTTGGTGGGAGGCAGTGGAGCACTACTCTGGGAAGGCCTGTCGGAAGAGAACAATCTTGACTGCTTTTTTAAAGCAGTCAAGACTGGTAATATGCCGGGTCTCTTCCGGCAGGCCATTCCATAACTTGGGAGCAATAGAAGAGAAGGCCCTCTGGGTAACCGCAGCCAACCTAGTTCTGACTGACTGCAGTAAGTTCCTCCCAGAGGACCTTAATGTGCGGGGTGGATTATATGGGGGAAGGTGATCCCACAGGCAGGCTGGCCCCAAGCCATGAAGGGCTTTAAAGGTAAGAACCAACACCTTGTATTGTGCCCGGAAACTAATAGGCAGCCAATGTAAGGACTTCAGAACTGGTGTTATATGGTCAGTTTTTGATCTTCCGGTGACCAACCTGGCAGCCATATTCTGAAGTTTCCGGACTAAGCACATGGGTAGCCCTATGTAGAGCGCATTGCAGAATACAAGAAGCCATGCCTTTCTTTTGATGCCCTCAGACATGAGTAACCCATGTAGGGGCAGTTCTTTCCTCAATTTGGGCAGCAATACTAACCCATTTATCCAGATGGGCTATGGGTTTCCCATCTGAAGTTTTTAAGTCATTTTGGATCCAGATTGGAAGCCACACACTGGCTAATGGGCAGTCAAGCGGTTCGTGCTCTGAGATAGCCTTTAGAGCTTCTACTTCTGCTGCTTGGCTGGAGTGGGGCCTGGCTTTCTCCTGTAGGGTGAAGGAATCTGTGACTTGGATCACTCCAAAGCCTGTCCATGGAGTGCATGGAGGAACCATCACAAAACCAACAAACAAAGCCCTGCAACTGAGCCTCTTCGAGAGAAGCTCCCCACTCAACCGGCCAATTGGTTTTAAACATTGGTGGTAAAGGACACTCAAGCATGGCTCCAGTCACAACTAGATCATAGGGAGCCAGTGGATCTTGTGGCTGCTTTTGAAAATCCACCCCATGTGACACCAAGGAAACAGTCCATTTGGCTATCCTGGCACTGGATACCTGACCATTCTGGACCTTCCCAGACAGAATATACTTAAGGGGTGTGGGGGAGGTCTGGACAATCACATGGGCACTTCCGATCATAAATTCCCAGTGTGTTAGAGCCCAGATCAGTGCAAGTTTTCTCACAAGGTGTAAATTTGGTCTCATGGGAGCTCAAATTGCGGAAGGCATACGCTATAACACATTGAGTGCCATTCAATTGCTGCGATAGAACTACTCCTATACTTCTATCCGAGGTGGCTAGTTGTATATGGAACGGTTTGGCCATGTTTGGATATGCCAAGGCTGGCGCTCTCATCAGGTCTTCCTTGAGTTGGACAAATGCCTGCTGCTGTGCAGTTCCCCATTCCCACTGGGCATTCTTTTTCAACAGGGCATACAGAGGCTTTGCCTTGGAGGTGAAAGACTCAATAAAATCCCTGGAGAAATTGGTCCCCAGAAGCAAATGAAGAGAGGGCACGTCTGTGGGGGCAGGTAATTAGGCAATTACTTCGACCATTTGCGCATCAGGCATGCGCCCTTCTGTGCCTAAGCAAAGTCCTAAGTATTTGACCTCCGTGGTCACCAACTGTGCTTTTTCTCTACTGGCCTTAAATCTGGTGTCTCTTAGAATGGCCGGTACCTCGTGGGTAATGTCGCTAGTTTTAACTTTCGAATCCGAATGGATGAGGATGTCATCCATGTAGGACAAAACATGGGCTCTTGAGGCTGGCTGCAGCCTAGTCCACATTTTGACCACATGCAATGGCAGATGCTAGGGCTTGAATGGAAACCTTGGGGCCTTCTTTTGAAGACGTACTGTTGCCCTTGGAACGTGAAGACAAACTTATACCAGCATGCTTCGTGCAGTGGTATTGAATGAAAGGCATCAGCCAAATCCAACATGCTGTAATACTTGGCCACAGCCGCAATACAAGATCTCATTGTATTTGGCCACTACTGGTACAACGGGGGGAGTGACAGAGTTCAGGGCTTGAAAGTCCACCCTCATTCGCCACGTTTTACTGTCGGCCTTAAGCATGGGCCACAAGGGTGCATTGCAGATAGATTACATAGGAGTGACGACGTCCCACTGGATAAGACCTTCAATCGTCTTTCCTATAACTTCCTCTGCCTCTGCAGGATACTTGTACTGCTTCTGTGGTGGGGGATCCTTGCCCTCGATTAACATGCAAGCACCTTTCACCTTGCCACACTCAATTTTGTCTCTAATCCAAACTTCAGGGAAAGTCTGTACCCACGGATCGCTAGCAACACTCTGCACAGGGGCAGGGGCTTTGATGGCAGCACAGCGGTGTACCGCGGAGATCTCTAAAGGTCCTTGATCCAATTGCCATAAAAACCCATTCGCATGGTCCACTGTAAGCTTATTTCCCTGGAGGAATCCGATGCCTAAGAGACCTTCATCTTCTCCGTGGTTCTCACAAGCCCAAAGTTTAAAATGGAACACGTCTATGACCATTGGGATGTTCTTCCATGCTTTAGCTAGGTGTCCCCCCACCACACCATATCTGGACAGCTGGACGTTTTCGGGGGTAGGCTCACCATGTCTCACTAACTTAGACTGCAGCACATTCAGTGCCATGCCAGAATCCACAAGAAGAGTGGCAGGAGTTTTGTCCCTCTCAGTCCCAATGCCTGCCTTCACCCAGAACCTTCCCCACCTGTCTGGCTTCAGCCAAGCCACAACATTGCAAGGAACCCTCCTGGACTGGGGGCATCCCTATTCCTGCAAATCCAGGATTGGTCATGGCTACCTCCCGCCTGAGGCTGCTTCTCCAATGCTTCCAAAAGCTCTGGTGTGGCTCTCTTGTCGAACTGGCTCATGTCCAGTCCGAACTTCCTTAACATGCTCCAGATCCTCACTCTGTCTGAAGAGTATGTCTGGGCAGTAGGGTTGTAACCACCGGACATCTCCCTGGGAGCGCTAGTGTCTGGGGTCTGCTTTGGGACTGAGGGCGGCTGAGAGCGGTTCCCTCCCTGCCGGGCTGACTGTGGAAGTCCCTAGTCTGCCACTGCCTATTGTCCTGTCTGGGAGGAAGACGCGAATTCCAATTCCCCTTTGGGACGGAGTTCGGAGCCATCTTCCCGTGCTGTGAATGGGGACCATAATTGGAGTATGTCACCTCCTATAGGGGCTCCCAATTCCAGTCTATGCTGTTTGGGAGGGGGCTTCAGAGAACCAGCCTTGTGCAGCAGATCAGTGACCCGCCGGAGGTTGTTTCCAAATTCCTCCCGACCAGTTGTTTCAGGGTCCACTAAGCCCAGGGCCATCTTCGTCTCATGATTAAGACCTCCGTAAAGAAGAGTCCTTAAACTCAACATGATTGAAAATTGGACCCTCTAGGGGCCAGGGGAACCTTTTCAGCTAAAACGGCCAGAAGCTGCTTCCATGCCACGTAAGCTTCAGGGTTCTCTCAAGGACCCTGTTGCTCCATGACATACAGAACGCTAGCGCTCTGTCCAGGCCACAGAATTCTAATCACCTCCCTCATCCAGTCGTGGGCCTCCAAGCGGACTAGTCCTCAGGCAGCCACAGCTGACTCCAATGTGGGGATCTCTGAAAGGGTACATGCACAACTGAGCCAGCTGGGTTAGGTCCTGGCCGTTGGCTGTGGGGTGGGAGTGGATCATGGCATTAAGCCATATGATCCCTTTGGACTTATTGAGGGGATCAAGCTGGTCTGCAATGGCTTTGGCTTTGGTGGCTCTCCAGGGGACCCATGTCTCTATCTCTTGGTTCTCCTGCACCTCAGCCCTATCTGCGCCTCCCTCTCCTGTGGGGGCAATTTTCTTGGTCATCAACCGTGTCTCAACTGGTTGGACTGGGACCCTGTGGTTGCTCCAATCCAGGTTGTAGGGAAGGATGGCCAGAGTGTCCTCTGGCAGCAGCTCCTCAAGGGAGAAAGTGGGGAGAAGCTCATGGCAGACGGCCGAAATTAAGGCCCTGCAAGTGTTAAACTGGTTCTCCAAAGCCTCTATCTGCTTATGGCAAGCTGCGTGACTAACAGCCTCCTGCTGTTCTTTGACTTGCCCTACCATGAACTTGGCTTCAGACCTGGCATGGGCAAGCTCAGCCTCTAAGGCATGAGCTTTCTCCTCCCAATTTCTGTGAGGTGGCCTGCGTGACAGATGTCAACATTAGTTTGTCTGCACGCAGAGCCTCCATCTCGGCATGAAGCTGGACATTCTCTTTCTCAGATTCTACAAGCTTGTCTCTGGTCAATACCAGGGTCCTTGAGGCATCTCTGGCCATCAGCCAAAGTCCCCAAGTGGCCAAAGCATCCCTTGATGGTCCAAATGGGTTCTTTGATTGGCGCGCCTGAGCATATGCTTCCCTTAACGTGGCAAAGGGATCTGTTGTTTGGAAGCTAGTCTCCTTCTATGGACATTTCCCTTTGCTCAAGATTCACTTTTCTAACTTCCCCTTGACCTCCTTCTCGAGCATGAGGTCCTTCACTGCTACTTTGCTGCTCTCAGCCATTTCAAACTAACAAGTGGGACCAGGATCTGGAGGGACAGGTAGGATCACTGAGACCCCTGGGGGATTCTAGGGAAAGGAACTCTATGGAACTTAGTGAGGGAAGAGGTGTGGGAACCTAACTCCAGCCTGCCCAAGAAAAATCACTTTTGTCTGACTAAGCCTGGACTTCCACCTCGACAGCTAAGGGACAAAAGGATGAGGAAACGGTTCAGGGACAGGGAGAGTCACCTAGACTCTGGGGGAACCTTCACAAGTACTCTGCCTGTCAATGAAGGGGGAAAATGAACCCAGTGGAATTTATAGTGCCACCTGGCCAAGCAGTGGGGAAAAAGGGGCAAGGAACCAAAACTGAACTGCCCCTAACATTTTTTTGGGTGAGGGGCGCCTTCCTCCACCTCGGGCCAAACCTTCTGAAACCCTATTCTAGGTCGGGACTCACCACCCGCACCTACATTGCTAGCAGTCAGGACGCACCCGAATTTTAAGTCAGCCGGGATGCACCCACACTTTCTATACTACAAATGGGATGCATCTGCGTTTCACTAAGGAACGGGACGCACCCATGTTACTCGGGGGGGGGATTTCTTCCCTAAGTGCTTTTACTGCCTTGCCACTAAAATGTTGGATGTGTGTAGACTGTTCATAATGCCCTAGCACTTTAGATCCCAGCCCACGATAGACCCCAAGTTAGGGATGTGATTCCCAGGACAGCTTGTGCACACCCCTTGCCATTGGTCTTGATTCACTGCCCAGGGAGCTAGTGACCAAGCCAGGGTGGCTGACACACACAAGCCAAGCAAGAAAGGGGTACAGATTTCCAGCCAAGATAGAGTAGCTCCTGGAGCTCAATCACACAGATTTCACGCACACGTGTTCCTTCCTAACAAAGCCCTAGTGACTTCACCAGCTGTCACCTAAGTCTATACCAGCCTGATTTGAGAAGGTTCACGACTCCCACTCAAATTAGGGGTACAGGGGTTGCCCTCATTACTCTGCCACTCTGTTACCCTGATTTCTGGGGGTCCTGTGAGGGACACCTAAGTGCACTCCAATTTATCAAGTTGGCAATTAGTCAAACAGGCACAAGCGAGCAATACAAGAGGCACGGCAACAGAGTGAGATCTTTTACCCAATGTCTACGGGGTCAGGCTGAGTCAAGGAGCAAACAGAAGTAAAATACTAATTGTTGTCTTTATTAAAATACAGCCAAACAAGGTGCACCCCACTCACACAGAGAACTATAGAAATAAAGGTTGGAGTTGGATAGAGGGATTTTTTGGTATGGGAAATACTACACCTGTCCTGAAGAAGAAGTTCGTGGAAATGGAGTTTCTCAGCACGTGGAACTGAGGGGAAGGCTCGCCAAACGAAGTGACAACGTGGGATGGAAGCCAGGAGCGATCTGAGGAAGCGCTCAAAGTCAGGGTTTTTTATAGGGGAAAATGTGGAGGCTAGTCCGTACTTGGGGAAAACAATGAGTGTCAGGCCAGAGACAAAGCCTCCGAAAAGTCATAATTTTACATGATTGAGTTAAGACCGAATTGTCAATAAAGTAGCCAGTATGCAAAGGCAGAGTGTTTGACAGATGAGTATTTGGCTCGTCAAGCTGCCTGCTTGGGTCAGGGAGTCCTTTGTAAGTAGAGTGCATACATAATGTGGCACTTGCCTTGAGGTTTCCTGAAGCGGCAGGTCGGCTATTTCTGGCCTGCCTGTATTTGTGTGGAATGTTACAGCGATTAGCGGCCTTGCCTGTATGTGAGCTTGTCCAGTGGCCTCGCAAGCGAGTGGAGGAAAAAGGGGTATAGTAGGCCAAATTATTGATATCAGAATGATATCTAATATCCCACAAGTCCGGGCAAGAAACTGCGGTAATAATCCCTCCCTGAAAATGGGCGATTTGGGGACAGTATCAAACATTTTCCAATTAAACATTCCAAAGCAGTTTTAGAGCCAAATAGGTGTTTAGAGGTTCAGAGGTAGTATTTCTCCATAGGCAAAGGGAATTTTTCAGGAAACGTGAAGGGTTCTGTCTTATAAATACATTCCTAACTAAACTTAAACCTACATTCATACAAATGTCAATAATCAATAATCAATAGTGACTTGTCCCGTCAATTGAGAACCAGCTGTAAATGAGCAATTACGGCAAATAGCACAATGCAAAACAGTTGAACTTGGAGTCAAAAGCGTGTCTTCCAATGAGGCACTGCACGAATGAGCAAAACAAAGTGTTGATGGTTACATTGTATCCAATTTTACAAATTAGCTAACAATTAAAAGCTAACTATCTGCTGTGTGCATCTTGCAGATCTTGGCATGAGGAATGGTCCATTTGGAAAGGCAATAGTCCTTTTAAATCTGAGTCTTTTTGCAAAAACAGTCTTTTATCTCCATTGGAGGGTGTATGGATCACCCCCTCATGGTCCCACAGCTGCAGCGGAGGTATCGGGCATCTCCATAGACTGGCTCCCGATTGGAGCTGCGATTTTTCTTCTTTACCCCCCCCAGTACCTGGGGTGATGGTCAGGTCCGGGGGTCGTCCCAGTTCTCCGGAGCCATTGACCTGTAGCTATTTGGCAATCAAACTGACAAAGAGGTTATCCAATACGTAGATAAAACACAAATTACCAGCTCAGAACCTGAAATTTTGTTTCACTATAACCAAAAAGTCAAAGGTAGCAAGGGTTTAAATAGCTCTCAAGAATAGAGCTATATTGCCCTTAGTAGGGCATATTCAGGTAGTGAGGCTGCTAATTCTGAACCCGCATCCATCCACCAGTTCTTAGAGGCCGATCGAGAAGCTATTTCTGGCCTGCCTGTATTTGTGTGGAATATTACAGCGATTAGCGGCCGTGCCTGTACGCGAGCTTGTCGAGGGGCCTCACAAGCGAGTGGAGGAAAAAGGGGTATAGTAGGCCAAATTATTGATATCAAAATGACATCTAATATCCTACAAGTCCAGGCTAGAAACTGTGGTAACATGCCTTTTTCTTCTGCCCCCTGTTAGCATCTTGCCATGTTCACCATGTAGTGGCCTTACAATTTCCTTGCACATCCTTTTGTTGTTGGCGCCATCAAAAATCCCTTTTTATTGTTTTTAACCTCTTTAGTAATCTTGACCTCATTCTACACTTTAGCTTTTCTGATTTTCTCTCTACACATGTTAGCTAGTCATTTGAATTCCTCTTTGGTGATTTCCTCCTATTTCCATTTCTTATACATGTTCCTTTTCATCGTATCTCAGTTGAAAGTTATTAAGACATCAGTCCTCGTTTCTATAGACACTTCCCATTTTTCCTCATTAGAGCTGTTGAAATTGGATCTTCGGTATCTAAAAGAGAAACTAAAAGAAGAGTTTGATATTGTCCTTCAATATCTCACTTTTAAGATCCACCAGCAGGGCCCCTTGTTGGATGAGGACTACAGCAAGAACCAAAAGAACCCAATTCAGGTCAGGTTCCCACATTTAACTTTCATGAGAAGTAAGACAAAGACATCTTGTATGTTATAAGTTTAGCATTGGGCTTTCCTGTAATCTAAGTGTACTATTTTGAGTCTGTGATATTTGCACACACACCTCCATTCTCATTTGGTAAAAGCTTTCATAAATGAGATTTCTTTTCATTAGAAGCATGATGTGGTCACCTGAATGAAAAATTATATATAACCAGGATAGGCAGATTGAGACAGTCACTTTAGATAACGGAGGTTTTAAAAATGGCAATAAGGTATTATTATAAAAATCTTGGCCAAAATCCTGTATCAATTTATATTTTATTAAGTACTTAACTAAGCAAGTGCTCCTGACCCAACTCCCACCAGACTAGATGGAAATAGCATTCTAATGTGCTCCGGTCACCAGCAGAATGGAACACCTTCTTCCCATGCAGCTGATAGCTGGTAAAATAGTTGGGAGGGTAAGTAATAATCATAGCAATAATGTCAAAATCACAACTAAGTAGTGATCATGAATACAAACACCTACCCAACTTTCACTTTTTTTTAATGCAGCCCAGAATGGAAAAGTCCTCCCTGTGCTGGGATTAGCTGCATGTAGTGAATTCTGCTGGTGCAAATTGGTGAGAGTTTTGTTTCAGTTCATTTATGAAGAAAATAAATGTTAGCAAATTTATTCGTAGGGATGGACAGAATATGGAATACAGGGGAAAGCAAAACTGAAAGCTTTTGTCACCACTAGAGTAAGTAAACATCTTTGAAGGGGAAAATTTGACTTACTCTCCTACTAAGTGAGTTCTCAAATAGAGCCATTTTATTGCTTTTCAACCATGTGGGAAATTCACTTGGGGCTGGATCCTATTATATGGCTTGTCCTATGGGGTGAAGCCACTCAAGTATAGCACCTGCCATGTACAGCATCCATTAAAAATGTTCAGGAATTCTGTCATAGATTCTAAAAAGAACCAAGTTTCACAAAGCAGTAAGCAGTGGAAGATTAAAATAAGACATGTTACAAAATGACAGATGAATGCTGGATGATGGAGCAAAGCTGTCACTCCACTTAAAGCCCCTTGAGGGCTGATTATTATCATTTTAGGAGGTGTCCCACTGGGGGTGGTAAATGAATTCTTGTGTTTAGTTCCAGTATCTATGTACAAACAAGTTCATTAAAACTGCAAGTGCCTTTAGCTCTCCATAACAACTTGCCCGAAGGTTAACATTTATTGTTGTGCACTGCCAACATCAAGATTTTATGGGGCACATTTATGTGCTAAATTGCCTATTATGTTAAGTTGTAAGTTTCCATTTAGCAGCATCAGGAATAAGATTTGACTATAGTGTTTAGATTTTATTAGTGTTGTGCCAATCTTCTTAATAGCTCAAACTTCCTTGGGGCACACATACACATAGTCTCCAGCCTCCCAACCAAGTTACTGCATTCTCCACAGAACACACTTTATCAAAGAATGTTTTTTCTCTGGTAAGAGTTTTAAAGGGTTTAATCACTTTGCAATTCTGGTCACTATAGAGAAATTAAAGTTTTTCATTGGAACCTATCCACAAGCAAATGCTAAATGATGACACTGCTTAAGCAATTATTGCAGATAAAACTATCTAAGTAATGACCACTTGCTAAGTTAACAAGCCCAGAGTAACACAGCTGAAAACATCCCAAAGAGTCAAATGCATACTAATAAGGATAGCTTATAGGATGCTGTTATTCAGTCAATCTGGTTTACATAGAAAACAAGGGTGCACCAAAGAAGCAAAGGAAGGCAAAGTTTCAAAGGATTTTTAAAAAGTTTTCAAAGAAAACATTTTATCTTAGATATTTTAGCAATTAGTATGAAGAAAGCTCCGGGCAAAAGTATAAGCACATTGAGCTCAATCCACTGTTAGTCATACCTATGGAAGTCTTTTCAATCAAAGGGATTTAAATTAGTCACAACTAATTTTAAGTAGATCGGCTATTTGACTAAAGATGCATTTATTTATTATTCCCATGAGTTGTATCACCATGCAAGGAGGACAGTGTATTAACCTCACTCTGTCCATCATCACTTCTACCACATTCTATACATGGTAAGGTACATGTGCTCACAGGAAAGCCAATTAGCATTTTGGAACGTAAGACCTCATATAGAAGATAGAATTGTGAAAATCTATCAGACTTGTTTTTGCTATTTACCACAATCCCATCAGCATTCTCATTATGACCTATTCCAATTCTCCAGTAAGTTACGTGACTTTTTTCATAACAGATATAAGCATATGTTTGTATCTATTTTTATTTAAAAACGAGCATTTTAACTAATGCATGTTTTACACATATTCTTCATTAACTAAAATGGTGGTTGGGCAATTCTGTCAAATGTGAGGTGCATCAAAACTGATTGAAAGGTCCCAGGTTTTATTCCTGTTCCTCTCATTTGTACACTAGGTTAAAATAAACTGACCTGGGAGCTAGTAAATCATACTAGAATCTAATAGAAAA
This sequence comes from Ctenosaura bakeri, assembly GCA_948474755.1. Taxonomy (NCBI): domain Eukaryota; kingdom Metazoa; phylum Chordata; class Lepidosauria; order Squamata; family Iguanidae; genus Ctenosaura; species Ctenosaura bakeri. Next base: position 54,220 of record CAOLHI010004677.1, on the reverse strand, counting down.
TGCTTTGAGATAAACAAAATGTGTACAGATCTCTAAAATAAAATATAAAGAACAGGAACAAAATCTAGGAGTTTCTATTTTTTTTAACCAGTATAGATGCACCCACAAACATTGGCAAGCCTTGTTAATAACTGGATTTCTCAGACAGTATCTTTTTTTTTCACCATTTTGTAGACTGCAAAATAATATTTTTATAGGAAAACCAAAACCCAACAAAATCATTTTTTATTTGTATTCCATGCTGCCATTTTGTAAAGTAATTCAAAAGCCAAGTAAACTCCTGCAAGGAAGGCATGTTTAACTTCCTTCAAAAACTCAAGATTAGTGAAGAACAAGTTGCTCAGATATAGAATTTTTTTTTTAAAAAAAAATAAAGGTAACATAATAAAAAAAGAAAGACACTGAATTTTAATAGAAACAGTCTGATAGTGAAGCCTGGGGAAATTGGGATGACCTATTTAAATCCCTCCCAAACCATTTAAGGAAAAGGCTTAGCTAATGCACATTCTAATCACGGTTTTTTTTCAGAGAACTTAAAGGTGACAGGCCAGCAAAGACAAGCTTATTTGAAGACTATACTTCCAGAGTTTGAAAGCTAAGAGTCTTAACAAGCTTAATCTTCTAAGGAATTATTATAAATTTTATTAAAAGTTCAAACCTTATTTATTCAAAAACAGTTTCTTTTTTGAAAGAACTTAAGGAATATGCAAAGATGGGAAGTATTAGATCAACTGCTTGACAAATATAATCATTTTTACATCAGGCTCTTTAATCAGTTTGGTGATTCTGTGTTTCACATATGAATGAGTGCATTTCAGTTTTTGGGATGAAAACTGCTTTTTAGTAAAGCCAGTGATTTCTCATTGGCAAAAAACAAACAAAAAACAAACAAAATGCTCCCCACTCCTCTGGGGAAGTTGGGGGTTTTTTTTAGCTCACACTTCTATAGCCTTGCATTCTTATGCTTTGGGAAGCTGGCATCCAACTCATTCAATTCAAAGTCCAATCAGTTGGGGACTGGAATTCACCATGGATACTAAAGTAGTCTGGCTGTTAATCAGGAATCCAAATGTGATTAATGGGGAAAAATATTTAAAATGCTAGGGTGTAACTTCCAGGGTTTAATGGCACCAAGCGGTTGAGTAAAGGCTACTGCCAATGCCCAACCACCCAGCGCGGGGTAACCGGCTTTGAAGAACATCGTTTTGACCCCGGTGGGCCCCCCCCTGGTAAAGGGGTTGGAACCCCGTGGGGGCTCGAATAACTTGTCGTCAGATAGATATAGGGGGTATAATTCCCCTATATTGGAAGATCAAGGACGGGTAGGAGCCGAAGGGAATCCACAGCCACGCTGGGCAACCGCTGCTGCAGCGGCAAAGGAACGCCAAACCTTTTAATGAATGAATTTGTAAGTGGACAAATAAGTTTGAAGCCTTACCTTTGGGAGACATGAGGAATTCAACAGTTAAGACCTTCCCAAAGGGGGGACTTAAGCGGTTGGATTGGGAATGTACAAATGGACTAAGAAATTAAATTTCAGATAGCTATAAGGGATAATAATTTAATTTGAGATGACAGTATAAGAAGATTTGGTGTTTTAATATTCTGACTGACTGCTGTATTTAATAGAACTGGGAAAGCCTGGAGGAAATGATTTGAGATTTTCAAGAGGGAAATTTTGCCAGTAGAAGGGGCTTTATGAGGTGGAAAAGAGGCAAGACGAAGAGCTGTTTGTTGGAGATAATGGAGGAAAGCTGGAAGTGACGGAGGGAGGTGGAAAGAGGTGAATGGGACTGAGTTTTTGAGCGGTTTAAAAAAGGAGGGAGAGGAGGGACGCTGGAAAGTCGGAGGTAGAGGCAAATGTACCGTGTTTTTTGAGCGGCTTTGAGAGAGGAGCAGAAAAGTGGACGCTGGAAAGTCGGAGGTGGAAAGAGACGAATGGACTGAGATTTTGAGCGGCTTGAGGAAGATCGGAGAGGAGTGGACGCTGGAAAGTCAGAGGTGGAAAGAGGCGAATGGACTGAGATTTTGAACAGCTTTGGGAGAGGACTTTGAGTGGTTGGGGAAGAGGAAAGTCGGAGGTGGAAGGAGCTAAAGGGGATTTAGGTTTTTTTTTCTGAACAATTTTGGGAGAAGACTGGTGAGGACTAAAGGGCGAAATTCTTTGATTATTAAGTATGCTGACAATTAAGAAATCTGTATATTAATATAGAACTGTTACTATATTACTATATTACTATTTAATTAAAGATATATTATTTAAGTGGGCTGGGGGGAGATAACTGTAATAATTGTGGAATAATTGTCAAATATAAAAATATATAAGATATATAAATATAACTGTGGGAGAGCAATTTAGTGTCCTTGAGACTGGATGTGTAGGGTTAACAGCTGAGTTTAAAAGTACCTTGAACGAAGATAAACAAAATTTGTTACTAGGTAGCATAAGAGCTTTCTTTTTTGTTTTACTATTTTTTTTCTTTTCTTGATTGCTCAGCTGTTCTCTACTATGCAGACATTTGGAGCTAGGACAAACTTAAGGGGCTCCCTCTGGTGGTAAATTTTATTAATTTAATTACTGTTTAGTAGGCCAAGATATATATTTGTCAGTATTATTTGGTAATTGAAATTGATATATTGGGATATATATTGATATATTGAATAAGGATAAGATCTATAATTTAAGATAAATCTCTCTTGTCTGTTTGAAGTAGGAACTGGATACAATTTTGGATTGAATTCATTTATGTTTAGGAAGGTTTTTTGATTAGTTATCAAAGATTATCAATTGAAACATCTCAACTATTGGGAAGGGGTTATTCTAAATCTGACTCAAAGCATTGTGTTAATGAATTAAATTAATTTTGATTTGGAATTATTAGAACTAGTTAATGTGATTAGAATTATTTAAGATTGGTCTGTGCTAGTTGAACAATTGAATAGATTGGGAAGCTAGTGAAACATTGGTTTTGTTGATAAAAATTACTAGGAATATATTTATAAAATGTTTTAAAAATTATTGTATTGTAAAATATTAAATAGTGGATATAAGCTGATATAAGATGGCCACAAAAAAAAAACACCCAGTCACAGTTGACATTGGAGAGACGACCCTCACGGGAACATCTTACAGATGGGGGAATTGAAAAAATACTAGAAGAACTGAGAGATTTTAAGAAAGAAGTAAGACAGGAATTAAAGGATACTAGGGCTGAAATAAAAATGGATATAAAAAGAGAGATGGAAGGAATGAATAAAAGAATGGAGAAGATGAATAAAAAAAAAAGGATAAGGGAAGTTAGACAAAATGAAGACAGAATCAATCAGGTAGAATCAGGCAAGAAGGAGATAAAAGAAGGCCTAAAAAGGCAAGAGAAAGACATTGAGATCCAGGAAATGAGATACAGAGACAGATGCCTTAAGGTGCGAGGTTTGGGGGAAAAGAAAAAACATTTACGAACGTCTTATTCCAGAATTGGCTGCGTATATGGAAATTTCGGAAGAGGCTATGGAGCAAGAAATTGATAAAATTTTTCCGGATAAGTTCAAAGATCGGGCAAAATTTGGGCCCAGACATCTTAATTTGTTTCACGAGAACGAGGATGAAAGAGGGATTATACAAAGAAATTACGAAGAAAAATTCACTGTGGAAGGGGGGGAATTGAAAAATTTAGAATTTCTTTTCAAATTCTAAAAGAAGACAGGAATACAGGAATTTAATGACTTGGCTACAAAAGAAAAATATCAGATATAAATGGGAAAGGACTGAAGGTTTGTCCTTCACGTTTAATTATAGAAGATTTAAGTGTACGACACCTGAACAGGCAAACAATCAAAAAGGTGAGTTTTAAAAAGGGAAAGAACAATAAAAAAACAAGGAAATAAAAGAAACATAGATATGGAGGAGCAAGTGGAAGAACTTGAGTTAGAACAACAAAGTTTGGAGAGTGCGGATAAGTTCAAAGAAAAAACTGAAAAGATGGTCTAAAGTGCTTTTCTTGGAATGTAAAAGGCCTTAATTCTAATTACAAATTGAGACAAGTTTATCACTATTTAGAAAAAAGAAACTGATATTATCTGCCTCCAGGAGAAAAAGATCAAAGACAGTGACGTTAAATATTTTAAAAATCCTAAATTGGGCAAATGTTATTTTTCCGCCTTTGAGAAAAAGAAAAGAGGGGTGGCAATTTATGTTAACACAAAATACCCCACACAAGAAGCATTTTGCTACAAAGAAGGACATTATCTGGAGTGCAAGTTCAATTATTGGAGCAAAAGGTGATAATAGTTGGCGTATATGCCCCCTTGGATAATAAAAGCAAATTTTCAAAAAATTCAGAAGAAATCCGTAAGTACCTTGTTGATAAAGATCAGGAAGGTGTTCTGGTGATGGGAGATATGAATAAAATTGATCCGAAATAGATAGAACTACGAACTTAAAAGAAAAAAAGAAACAAGGGAAATTACCAAAATCCTTTTTCAAATTGACAAAAGATCTTTCCCTTTTGGATGTATGGAGAAATCGGTATAAGACAGGTGGATTCACATTTTACTCAGACAGTCACCAAACTATGTCACGAATAGATATGTTTCTGATATCGAAAGAGCTGCATCCTCTGGTTAAGAATATGGAAATTTTCCAAGTTATCTGGATCATAATCCTATTCAATTAGAATTAAAAATAAAAAAGAAAAGTAAATATTCAAATTGGGAATTAATGCATTTTTGTTAAGAAACACTGAATATTTACAAAAAAAAAAGAAAAATGAGATTATATTTCCGGGAGAATGACAAAGATGGAATCTAAAGACTGTCTGGGATGCTGGAAAAGCAGTTATGCAGGGATTAATGATAAAATAGAATACAGAGTGGAGGAAAAGAGAAGGAGAAAAGAAAAATGGAATTGGATTAAACAGAAAGAAGCAGAATTTAAAGGGGAATCCGGAAAAAAAAAAACTGAGGAAGATCAGAAAAGTTAAGTTGAACTACAGGAGGAGAATTTGGGGGAGATGGGAAAAACTTAGGATACTGAAACACCGGCAGTTTGAAAATGCCAATAAGCCTGGGAAGTGGTTGGCTCATAGGCTGAGGAAAAGAAGAGAAAGAAATTTAATTTTACAAGTAAGAAAAGGCAAGGAGATTTACTCAGATCAAAAGACAATAATGGATACTTTTAGAAAATACTAAGGAAACTCTATCAAAAAAAGATGAAGAGTAATATGTGAAAGAATGAAGCATATTTAGACAAACAAGATTTGATAGAGTTAACGGAAGTCAAAAAAATTCTTTGAATGCGGACATAACGTGTATGGAAGTCCTCAATGCAATAAAGTAAAAATGGGCAAAGTAGGCCCAGATGGGTTCACTGGATTATATTACAAGGAGCTACATGAAGAATTGAGAGAGCCCATGTGAAAAATGTTTTATGAAATGATGATTAATGGGAAACCAGACTCCTGGAATGAGACAAATATAACACTGATTTTAAAAGAAGGAAAGGACCCACTAGACCCAAGCAATTTAGGGGTAATTTATTACTTAATATAGATTACAAAATCTTTACAAGTATAATCGCAGAAAGACTGAAATTGATCTTGCAAGCTCTGATACATGAAGATCAAAATGGTTTTTTACCAAAGAGGTACGTCAGAGATAATATCAGAGTGGTAATTAACATGTTTAAAAAACTATGAGAAACATAACGAAAAAAAAATACGTATCTTCGTAGCGCGGAAAAGGCGTTTGATAATGTGACTCATGAATTTCTATTTTGTTTTAAAAAAAAGAACTGTGGGTAGAAGTTTACCACATGGATTAGACAAATATATATGAATTGTAAGGCCCAATTGTTTATAAATGGCGATAAAACAGATCCTTTTGAGATTAAAAAAGGGCGCGTCAAGGATGTCCACTCTCTCCTCTTTTATTCATAATGGCTTTAGAGGTTCTTTTAAGAAAAATAAGATCAGAAAAGATAATAAAAGGCGTCAAAATAAAGGGAAGTGAATATAAACTCTTGGTGTATGCAGATGACTTAGTGATTTTTTTAGAAGAACCTGAAACTGGTTTAACAAAATTATTAGAAGTCTGTAATGAATTCGGAGAATTACTGGGTTTTAAAATTTAAAAAGAGAAGACGAAGATGTTAACTAAAAATATGCGAAAGGAAGAAATCGAGGCTTTTTAAAAAACAGTCTGGCTTTAAGGAAGAGAAGAAGATTACGTACTTGGGAATAGTCATTACTAAACAGAACATTGGGCTATTTGAAAATAATTACTCAGTAAAATAAGAGATAAAAAAGGATTTGCAAAATTGGGCAAGTTTTAAAAATATCACTTTTGGGCAGGATTTCAACAGTTAAAATGATGGTTCTGCCTAAGATGAACTATCTATTTCAAAAATTCCTATCATTATAAATAAAAGATGCTTTCAGGATTGGAAGAAGGATCTTACAGTTCATATGGGCTGGGAAAAAGCCTAGAATTAAGTGGAAGATATTGATTGATAAGAAAGAAAGAGGAGGCTGCAATGTACCAGACTTGAAATTATATTTTATGGCTAATGGAATGTCGTGGTTGAAAGATTGGATTGAGTTGAAAAACGAGAAAATATGAATGTTGAGGGCGCAGTTTGCGTTTCGGGTGGCATGCCTACCTCTGGTACAATAAGACGAAAGTGGACAAAGATTTCCTGAATCACTATGTCAGAAGACCTTATTTGAGATCTGGAGGACCTGGAAACGAAAATTATCTCGAGTTTCCGTTATGGGTCTCTCCGCAAGAGGCGCTGATGAAGGGGAAGGACTTGACTGGTAGATGGCTTACTTATAAAGATTTAACTGTTAAGGATCCGATTGTTGGACTACAATTAAAACAAGAGAGGAGTTAGCGGGAAAAAGGGAAGGAATGAATGGTTTCTCCACCTGCAGTTAAAAGAAAGATTTAAACTGGAAAAAATTAGAAGGAATTGAGGCAAATACTCACCTTACTGATTGGGAAAAAATAATTTTTGAAAAAAAGGGAAAATTTAACATCTCATTTTTATAAATTTTTATTAATAGAGAAGTTGAAACAGAGACAATAAAGGGGACTATGATAAGCTGGGCTCAAAATATTGGTGATCAAATTGAATTGGCGTATTGGGAAAAAAGTTGGATAAACACACAGAAGTTTACATGTGCACAAAATCTCAAAGAAAATCATCTAAAAATGCTGCATAGATTATTTAACCCTGTGAAGCTGGGAAATATATATAAGTTAAAAGACAAGAATTGTTGGAAGTGTAAGCAGGAAAACGGGACTTTTTTTTATATGTGGTGGAAATGCCCTAAAGCAAAAAATTACTGGAAAAAAGTACATAAAATGATGATGGACACACTACAATAAATCCCCAAATTCGCCTGAAATCTTTTTACTCAATATGCTGCACCAAATAGACAAAAAGTACAAAAATCATGAGGCAATAATTTTATATATGATTACTGCGGCCAGAATACTGTACGCTAAATATTGGAAAACTCAGGAAACACCATCTGTGGAAGAATAGGCACAGAAGGTTCTGGAATATGTCATACTTGATGACTTCACTCGTAGATTAAAAGGAGAAAAGGGGAGAAAGCTAAGGTTTGAGGTCGATAAAAAACATTTTGGAAAAGATTTGTCAGAGTGAAGAATAGTAAATAGATGGTTTAAAAATATAATGTTAAGATAAGAGGGAAGAATACGGTTATGCTAATCTAACTAAAGGTAGAGGCAATGGTGGTATTTGATTTTTTTTGTGCATTTTATTTGGGATAATATAGAAATAAAATCGATAAAAGTTGATCTAACAAGGGGAGGGAGGAAGGATAAGGATTGTGAGGGATAAATATTAGGATATGTATATACAAGTTAAGCGTTTTTTTTAGTTTAAAAATGTGAAAAATTTATAGACATGATTTTGTTTTTGTAATGTATTAATCTTTTAAATAAATAAATAAATAAATAAATAAAAATGCTAGGGTGTAAGGTTATGCATGTCTTCCCACTGCACTTCACAAAAAGATTTTTTGGGAGTCTGACCCTGTCTTTACCCTGTCCCCCTACATTTTGACAAGTATGTGGGTTTTTCGGGCTGGCCTTGATTTGGCTGAGCTTTCTGGCCAATGAATACAAAAGGCACTCTTTCACAACTGAAACTACTACATCATCCGCTGCATAGGGACTGGCAGTCTCCACATGAAAAGTACAGGCAGATTAAGTTCAGTGGCTTTTAAAGCTTTCATCTCCAACATACTTATGACTTTTCTTCCAGTTCCATCACTGTAGAAGTGAACTGATACCCATAAAAGCTCATACCGAAATAAATCACTCTCAAAGTTGCTCTTGAATCCCTTCATTCCTCAGCTCCTTTTCCATTTTTTGTTGCAATAGAATAACATGGATACCTCTTTGAAAATTACCCCCGTAATCTGATGAATAAAATATCGAAACTGTTAGCCTTAGGATACATTCACCATTAGATCTGTTCTTTGAGCATTCCTTCCAACATAAGAACATATTCACGTAATATTCAGCTTTTAAGAGTAAGATAACATTTTCTGTGGACTTTTCCGTGTCCAACAGATCTTTTTATTAGTAAGTATATAAACCTCACACGTTGGCCTGGTCCTCTATTTCCCTTTAAAAAATCATGGCCACCTAAGGTGATGACTAGCTGAAGAAAGGGAGAGGGCATTAGAACAAACAGGGCCTGTCCCTGCTTGTAAAGAGCTCCCTAAGGTCTTTGGTAGATGATATGAAGAAGTCTGTGGATTGTGGCTTCCAATGTGGGGTTTCCCCGCTGTGGGATAAGTGGAACACCCTTAGAAGGGATTTGTGGATGGGGACATGATGACAGAAAGACCCTAGCCTTCCCGAAAACTTCCTATCATGATTGGATTAGGAAGTGTTGAGAGAGAAACAGTTGCATCCATTCAATGATCACCATGTGTAACATAGCATCGTCCCCGAAAAAAATATGCTTTCTGACTGTGATTAATACCCTGGCCCTGGGAATAATGTAGGCTTTCTGCATCAAGCCTAAACATGTTTTGTATTAGGGTATCATTCCCCAAACAGATCAAAGTTAGGCCTGATGCAAACATTCCCTCTCCGCCAGTTACTCAATCTTACATCTGTTATCAGGAATGTTATCCTGATATAAAGTGGAATGTGTATTATGTTCATTGTTTAGGTCAAATCTGCACAGGAACAACCCATGCTTTGCATGCCATGAAGTTGTCTTATCTGTTGTGGTGGATCCCCAGGTGAGGAGCATTGCTACAATGGGCATCCTATATATGTGACTGGGTATATAGCCCATATGCCACCAGTTTCTGTTGTGGTAGAAGCACTGTGGTGGATGTACCAAATGACCCTGTCTGTGTGGCTGTGGGCATCTTGTGTGTGGGCTTTGTGCCTCTCCCCTTAAAGATTGCTTCAGATGGAGGTGGTGGTCATGCTCTGGAGGCCCAGCCATGACCTGTGCAGGAGGAGATATGGAGGGAGGTTGCAGTATCCCCTGCAGCTGATGAGACTGGTGCTGAGGTTGCATCATCACCCCTGCTGCACAGCGACCATCACCATTATCTTTTGCTATGGGAGATGATTACCACGGAGTATCTGGGAGACCAGGGTGGGATGGCTAGAGAGATGTTTCCTTGAATGCCTAAATAGAGCTTGGTCCTGTGACAGTCTCCTGTCCTGGACACATAGGAGATGTGTACTGGTTGCATACATCTGGTATCTTCTCTGTGCTTGTCCTGCCAGGCTGTCAACTCATTTGTGTCTTGGGTAAGTTGCATGTGTAATGCCAGTTGTACTGCTGTTCATCATTTCATTGTGTACTTGCCCATGTTTCCTTTGAAGTTTTTAGAATGCATGTGGTGCAGATGGGCTTGCAGGGTGAGATAACTGGCCTGCATCACCAGCTCAGGAAATGAAGCTCACTTCTAGAAGCACAAGACTTGATGCATCTTCTCTTTTTTTGTCCTTTCTGTAAGCTTGGCTTCCCAACTTATCTTGGGTTTCTGACATTTGCAGGGAGACTGGGAATCATATGGCATATTTGTTCTTCTTTGTATGTTTCCTATATTGCCTTTTTCTTGCATATATAGGTTTCCAGGTTTCCCTTTCCCTGTGAGTCTGTCCCCACTTTGTTTTGTCAACACATAACTCCCTATATCATTCTTTCTCAATTTAGGACTTGTCCATTGGTATAGTTTCTCAGCTTCCCAACAATGGCATTATCATGAAATGAAATCCAATGTGGAAAAATATCTCTGTCCTAGACTGCATTCATTTATGAATATTCTTCATCAATGCTCAATGTAAAAACAGATATTGTAGGGAGAAATAAGCTACTACACCTGATTACATTTCACATCTCATGTCAAAGCCATAAGAATTTCAAGAAAATGAATTACTCATTAAAGAGACAGATAATACACTGAGTGAGATATATTACTCACTGAATTCTATATATCACTTAGTACATCTGATAGATTATAAGAGGAATGGGTGTATATCACTAGCTGAATGAGATCTATTACCTTCCTAAACTCAGATCTATCACCTGGATTAGATGCATCACCTTTTGAACCAGAAACATAATCTACTGAATTATCTGCTGAATCACATACATAAGATAATAAATCAAAGCTACCACCCATTGATTCAAGGAAATTGCAATAAATCTGGACTGTATTGTGCATACAACACAATCAAAAGCAGTTTCTATAAATATATACACTCAAATATAAATACAGATATATATCCATGCACACATATAGTGTGGTCAGGGAAGAAAGGGAGAGAGGGAGGAAGAGAGACAGTATCTTGAAAAGAGAGCCAATAATCTGTAACTTTACACAAAAACCTGCATTTATTATCAAATAAGATAGGAATTAATGGCTCTTTAAATGTTTTCTTTGCTACCATTACTTGTTTAGAACTTCCACCATGCCTGTTTCTCAACTGAGGATAAGCAAATGTATAAATAAATGCCACATCTGTGAAATAACGTCCCTCCCCTGCTTCAATGTCTAATTTCATTATATTTGTCTGTGTGTATCTCTTTGATTGCTTGTCTTATAATTCCCCCCCCCCAAATGTGTGCAGGTTTCAGTGTTTCATTTCTTGAAAGTATTTTCCCACCATTGTCATCAGCATATTAGAGAAGAGTTTTTCACACATTCAAAATATGCACATCTTTAATGTACTCTCAGCCATCCATCCTGAAGCACAAATTGCTTCGTTGCAAATTGCTTTGTTGCATTGACAGTCCAGGGAGTGTGAACTTATGACCCTTTCCCACTTCACCCTCATAGCACTTTGATTTTACTTTAACTGCCATGGCTATTCCATTCCATGCTATGGAGTCCTGGAATCTGTACTTGAGGAAGAGGCTTTTAGAATTCTAGAATTCTCAGCTAGACAACCCCAATATATCTCTAAATTACCAATGCTATACTTCTATAGCCATGGTAGTTAATGTGGAATCATATTGCTAGTATTGTGTAGTATGAAGGGGTCATAATGACATTCTCAAGAAAGTCTCTTCAAACAGATATCTGGCATATATCTTTTGCTAATCTCCTGTCATTAGTTTTGTTTTTTTTAATAAAAGTATAGTTACTATGAATGTAAACCTTTGGGGCAAGATCATCCTGTGATACAGCAAATTAACTATCAGCTGGTGTATGGTGATAACCAACTGGGAGTATCAAAATTCCAGGATCATGTAAACTCTCTCAACTGTTGTCAGGAGCTTGCAAGGCTGATTATGATCTATAAAGTGCTATATTGCTTGGGTCCAGATTATCTGAAAAATAGCTTCTGAAACATTTGAGATCTTGCTAGCCTACCTAAGTTCTGAGATCTCTGAGGGAGGACTTATCTCTTGATCACAGAATTGCCACAAACTCATCTGGTGATATAGCCAGCAATCCACTTTTGTGAGGCTGGGGTGCAAGACCTCTGCAAAAGTGAAAAAAACATGAATAAAAATCACAAAGATTATTTTTTAAAAACCTGAGAATACTTCTCTGGGAATGTCTAGGTCCTCTGGTGCAATTCTATGGTCAACTTCTAGTGGATGTGGACCATAGAACTGTTACCTCAAAAAGTGGATGACTCGGAGGTCCATCTCTGATGCCAGTATCTCCATGTACAATGGCTCAAATTAGCTGGCTCAAATTAGCTGGCTCAAATTAGCTGGCTCAAATTAGGAGGCCTGCAAGAGGGGAGTAGCCTAAGATCTTTGACACCAATGTTTATGGAGTCTCGCAGGAAAGGACTAGCCGGAGATTCCAAAATAAGCTAAAATGTGTTTTATTGAGAGATCACACACACAAAAGATCCAAACACTCACACAAGAGCTAACCAAATGATAAAGGGAGGAAAGTTGTGGATAGATGAATTTTCAGGAATGGGTGATAATTACCTACCTGGACAGCAGCAAAGAAAGCAGCAATTGGCTTAAACAACCTCCAAAGGATAGTACTCATTCAGAAATTGGAGCAACTGTGTGGTGACCAGCAAGCCAAGTACTGCATTGAACCACTCAAAATTGAGGGTTCTCATACCAAAATCTACACTAAAGGCATGGTGTGAATGGCTCTCTGGCTGAGGAAACAATGGATGTTGCCACATAGACAATGTGGTCTAGACAGAGTTAATGCTCTTCAGTGTTAGGTGATAAAGAGTTAATGGCTGTCACGATTACAGAACTATTAATTGTGGAGAGATTCTGTGATAGATGACAGCTCAGAGGTTGACAAACAATTGATTGTGCCAGGAAGAGAGCCAGTGATAGATCAAACTAGCTTGCAAAAACCCCTATCAATTGAAAGTCAAGTGGAGGCAGAGTTGTTGCAGCCAGACTCAGAGGGAGAGGGGACCAGCAATGTTTTAGACAAATTTGATTGACCTTTGTCTCCCAGCCGCCAATCACAGAGAAGACAGAAATTAGCAGCTCAGAAGGAAGCCATTTTGGCAAGATAATGAAAACAGAACAGTGAAAAAAACACCCGTTCTCGTCAGCTATACAAGTCTGTTGCCATGGCTTGCTACTTGCTTGTAGCAAATCACTATGCAAGCTCTCACAACCCTTGTGTTCCACCTCCCTCAACCCCTTTGGATGGACTTTCAGCTTTGTGGACCTTTTGGATTTGACCTTGACTTGGCTTGGCTCAGCATTTCCACTTGTTTGTTTGCATTGGACACTCCCCACTGCCTCCTCCTCTTGGGAAAGTACTTTCACCTCCCTTCCCTTGCTGGCAGAGAGGCACAGGCAGGGAGTTGGACTCTGACAGGTATAGGGACAATGCAGGGAAATGTCCAGTTATGAGGAACTGGGGTTCAAACAATCAGTGTTTTGATGGGAACTTCCCTTGGTCATTTTATACTGTTCAAGATGTTCCAGCTTCAGCTTAAGCCTATTATTTCTGGAGCTGCTTAATAACCTGCCTGACAATGACTTTAGCTATGCCTAGAGGAGATCAGCTGACCTGCTTTGCAGTCACACATATTCTATCAGTAATTTTCTTCTGTCCAGCTTGACTTCAGTCACCTCAGGTTCCATTTTACATCAATGCCAATCAATATATTTTGCCAATTAAATAATATTTCACCAGTTAAACCATACTGGGGCAGAGAAGGAGCCACGGAGGTGGCATAAGAGGCTGGAACAGACAGACAGACACTTTATTTCGGTCATTGACCAATAAAACAATAATACAGAATAAATACATAAAAACTAACAAAAACAAATAGCAAAATTTAAACAGCTCGCATCAGCCACTATTGCTATTATTAACCATTTGAGAACGTATCTTACACATGATATACAAAAACTTTGCTACTTTGAGCATAACAGTTTGCTCCTGATTATCCAGCAGATGGCGTAGATAGAAACCATCCGAATGTCCTGGGAATTGGGTTACTAGAGGAGTAATCAGTTCTTGATGAATATCTCGGTAGAACTGACAATATAGGAGTACATGAATTGTAGTTTCTACCGCACCGGTATTACAAGGGCAGAATCGCACCTCGTAAGGAATTTTCCTATATTTCCCTTCCAATATCGCTGTGGGAAGGACATTAAATCAAGCCAATGTTAAGGCTCTCCTGAATTTGGGCACAGTGACGTAGTATAAGTATGCGGCCAGTCTAGAGATCATCAGTTGATTATTAGCAAGTGAAGGTAGCAGTTTCTGTTTGACCTTTTATATCTAGTATCCTTTGTTTTACAATAGCTTTTGCTTGATCTAATCCTAATCCTAGGATATAATTGCTCGAAAGTCCACAAAGGCTCAACTTCTGAAGCACAGCTGTTTCCCATGAGGATTTATATTTATCGACCAGAATTAACTGGGTCAGTCCATTCTGATTATTGTGTAGCTTTAGCCAATAGGTAAAGATGTTCAGCCAGATACTTGATTCCAATTTACTGACTCCTGCCTCCCTTCACAATATAGCATTTGGAACACATCAAGCAACCTGAAATATATTCCTCAGAAACTTTGTTTGGACTCTGTCTAGAGAGATTGTTGGCGGCTGGGCGGGGCCAGGCAGGTTAGGGGCAGGCTTGGGCCGAGATTCGCCTCAGAAGCCAGCAGTCCAGCAACAAACTAAGGCAGACCTTGCAGTGGGTAAAAACGCGGAACCAAAAGAAAGGGTTTCCTCACCCGGATAATGAAGAGATGGCTGGCAGGCAGGGCTTCTGGACGGGAACACGGCTGGAACAGGTCACGACACGAACGGACAACACCCGGAGATCCGATGGTTGTTGCTCCGTGCTGAACTCGGCTCCCTCTTGGCCTAAAGTAGGAACTCGGCGCCGATGCTGGCCAATACGGGGGCTGCTGTGCAGCTGGGGGCCCTCAGCCGGGCTCACAGCAGAGCGTCATCAGCCAGCTGTGAGTCCTCAGCCTGCAGTTGATGCTCCAGCAGCCGGCGGGAGTGACGGGCAGCCTCCTTGGCTTGCCGCCGCTGCAGGAACGTGGGAGGGAGGCCGACAGACTCCTCCGGATCGGGCCCGCAGGTGGGCGGCAGCCCAGAGTGGTGCCTGGGCCCCGCCCACCCCGGGCGCACGCCTGGTCGGCCTCCCCTGGTGCCGGTGGCTTCTCCGTCATTCAGGCGGCTCCCCTCCACGGCGGTGGCTCCGTCAGTATCCCTAACGGCGGCGGCAGCTTCCCCGGTGAGTTCCTCAGGGCCAGTGAGATCCGGGCGGCTTCCCACAGCAGCGGAGCCCCCCGGCCTCATCCTCAGTGGTGGCAGTTGTGACGGCCCCAGGGCGCCCGTCCGTGGTGACGGGAGAGACCGCAGCCTCCTCCACGGCGACGGTAGCCTCGACGGCATCCGGGCAGCCGTTCCTGGCGACGGAGGCCTCCACCGCAACTCGCGAGGAGACCGGGTCATCCTCCGCCTCGGGAGCCGCTTCCGCGGCGGTCTCTGCGGCAGCTCCGGAGGGGCTGGCCAGGCCGGAGCCCCCGACAGAGATCATGTTACTATACATCCCCAGCTGAGCTCCAAATAACAGTTGAGCTCGGGCTTTAGATGTAAACAATTTAATTGCAGCTGGGATGAACTGTGCTCATTTAGTGAAATAATAATTTTGAGTGGCTGCAGCAACTCTCTGTGCATTACTGAACATGTAATCTGAGTGAGCATTTCTACTTCCTGAAGCTTGAAAAACTATCCCCAAATATTTAACGAACTTAACCTGCTCAACTAATTGCCCTCCTAGGACCCAACTTCTTTGCTTAGGGTGTTTTGAAAAGGTAAGGATCTTAGTCTTGGTGTAATTTATTATTAATTCCTCTTCAACACAGTACTGGGTAAGTGTTCTAAAGGCTCTCTTAAGGCCAACGGAGGTCAATGACAAGATTACTGCATCGTCAGCATATAATAATAAATTGATATGCCTATGGGCTAATTTAGGGGGATGGAAGGAAGAGTTACTCAGATAAGGAATCAATGAGTTTATATAATAGTTAAATAAGAGTGGAGCCAGTACACATCCCTGTCTGACTCCTTTCTTTACTTGTATTTCCTTAGTGACATGTCCTTTATTGCCAGACCTGACCTTCAATCTGGTATTCTCATGAATTTTGATGAGCAACAGAAGTAAACGCTTGTCTATTGTGGAATTTTTAAGTTTGAGCCATAATCTGGATCTAGATATTGAGTCAAATGCTGACTTAAAATCAATGAATGCTGCATAGAGAGATTGACCAACTTGATGAGTGTACTTCTCTACGAGATGTTGCAGTACCATTGCGTGATCTATTGTCGATCTACCTTCCCTAAAACCAGCTTGTTCATCCCTCAAAATATCCTCAGTTTCCATCCAATCTATTAATTTAACCTGTAGATGTTTAGCATACATTTTACTAATCTGACTTAACAGACTGATTGGGCGAAAATTTACAGGATCATCTCTTTTACCTTTCTTATAAATTGGGATTATTATAGCTAAGCCCCAGTCTTTTGGAATCATAGCTGTACGGTCAATTACATTAAAAAGTGAGGTTAACACCGGGATCCACCAGTCTAGGTCATTTTTTATTATCTCATAGGTGATAAAATCAGCACCAGGTGCTTTCCGTGGTCTGAGTTGTTTAATTAAGTCCTTGATTTCTGCACAAGAGACTGGAGGCCAGTATGGAAGGGAAGATATATCCAGGTCCAATTCAATCATGGAGTATTCTTTTTCAGCATACATAGATCTAAAATGGTCTTCCCAGATATGGGCTAGAATCTGGGATGATGGACTATAAATATTTCTTGGGAAAGATGGTGCTACCACTCTCCAAAAGAGAGTGGAGTTATTTGTACTAGCTGCTGCTATCAGACGCTCCCAAGAAACTCGCATATTATCCCTTTTCTTCTGGCGGATCAGCTGTTTGTACTGTTTTTTCAGTCTCATGAGTTCTGATATTGAGCAAGAGTTGGTTTCCTCTTTATACAATTTGAAAAGCTGCTTTAAAGAATTCCAGGCTTCGTGGCACTCTTGATCAAACCACTCGTGTCGTGTTCTTAATTTTTGCCCAACGAAATCATGTTGGGGAACAGTTAACAAAGACTGAATTAATTTGATTAAGTTGTTAAAACTATCTAATACCTCATCATCTGACTTTGGGCTTACTATTAATGAATGAAGGCACTTAGCTGGTTCCCTTCCCAGGAAATCTGTAAATATCTCCGCTTGATGGGGTGATCATTTAGTACGTATAGGACAGAGGTCGTCCGACATCACTGTAATATGGCGTGTAGGTACATGCATCCTATCGAAGGCCTTCATACACAACATAACAGGGAAATGATCACTCTCAGGACGACTGACAACTGAGAACTTAGACAGATAGGGTATTAAACTCATTGAGATGCCAACATAGTCTAAAAGAGAGGGCTTAAGACCAGTCCAGTGGGTGTACTCAGCTGGATAATCATCACTTGTAGACCCATTAAGAATCACCAAGTTCAATTTGGAAAAAGTTTGCATTAAGCACAATCCTCTATAATCACTATATGTGTCTTTAGACTGGCGGCACAGAAGGGGGGTATAGTTACAGGGAGTAAGTGTTGGCAACGAAATTTAGCAAAGAGCGATCTATCATCTGCTCCAATTCTTGCATTAAAATCACCAGCCACTATGGTATGCGCTACAGGATATGCTGCCAATATGTTTTCCATATATATGTTCAATTTATCCCATACATGTTTTATCTGTGCACGAACATATAAAGGTGGAATATACACATTGATCAGTACAAGTTGCGTCTTGTTGAATTGAAGCAAAACTGCCAGTGTATATTGGTCTAATGAAGGTAATCTACTTACTTGTACCTGTAATAAGGTAGATATCAATATACCTAACCCCCCACAGAGCCTCCCACGTCCTGTGCCCGGTACAGCATCTAACATAATTGTCTTATACCCTTCCATGAACAAATGTTCCGCAGCCCATGTCTCCTGAAGAAAAATTATATGATATCTAGTTATATAAGCCGAGAACCAGGGATCTCTACTTCTAGATTTCCATCCTGCAATATTCCAGGTAATAAAAGCCAGGGAGACAGCATTTGTTGAATGTCATTCAGCTTCATCCATCATGGGGGCTAATGCAGGCAGTTCTTGTTGGCTCATGGCACCTGCATTGCCTGTTACTGAACTATGGTAGCTTGGAGCAGGTGTCTGAATATCGTTTAACTTAATTAAGGAGTCATGTAGAGACTGTTGTCCTACTGTCTCTATTTTTTGTGAAGCATCACTCTCATCTCCTATCACTGTGGTTAGATCAATTAGATCTCTAACCAGCTGGCTAGGTAAAAAGATAGTTGGACTCTTCGAACTAGAGCACCTTCTTCTTTTTTTCCTCTTTATTGGATTTGAGGATTCAGGAGTTGTGCATGTTGGTGGCCCACCAGAAGGACAGCTGGATGATAATAGGTAGTTAATAGACACTGCAGCAGTAGATACTGACTGCAGCACAGTTTTAACTGCCTCTAGTTTGCACAATATGGCTTGTTGTTCCTCAGTGGAGAGAGTTATTTCTCCGGTGTAAACCTTCTATTGGTCTTTGGGCTGCTGGGGTAGTCTGCTGTATCAAGGATTGCTTACTAGGCTCATGATCTTCAATGTTTATATCAACCTCCTGTACGTGTTTAAATCTCTTCCTATAGCTTAACAGCGGTTGTACAATATTATTGTGAAAAACACGAGTAGGTATAATTGAGAATCTCCTTAGCAATTCCCTACTTTCCAAAATCAATGCAGGAAGGGCAAAATGCTTACATGTCAATATTATTCTTTCAAAGCCATGCCATCTGCGGAGCCAGGAGATTCCTGTTATCTCACTAGAATATATCCTTCGTTGGAGGAGTTGTGAGAGTGAATAGAGTACTACTCATTTGTTGAACCATTTCCCCTCATTAAGAAGGTTGATTGCAACCTGGAATGGAATCCTATGCCACTGTAGTGTTAATTCATCCCTGTTATTTTTCTTGCATGTGATATCTCGTACCACATGTGTGGGCTGGGGATATTCAGCAACATCAGAGGTTGGCTTCACAGAGGGTTTTATTACACGCTTTCCCATTATGTCCTTAAGTTCATCTATTTTTCGATTGATATCTAGTAGCTTTTCAAAAATTGCAATAACTGTTTTGGCTGTTAAAAGGCAATTCTTAGCCACCAGTTCCAAGTCCACATTTGACTTACTTGTGGTTTTTAAGGTATTTTCCCCTTTAATCTCTGAGGAGCCTTCTTCAACAGAATAGGAAAAATAATCTGCTTCCCATTCAGACGAGGCATAGGATTTATCCACAAGGTTTGAATGTATAGGTGAGGAGTACAAAAGGGAAGAGGGCTTGTTTTTTGGATCTTCACACTGGAAAAACTCCTCTAGCCTTTGTTGTCTAAGAGTAACTGCTGCCTCTACAATTTCGTTAGGCTCAGAACTCTCTCTCTGTAACTTCTCAGACTCACTCCCCATTTTACACAATTCCTTTTTTCCTTTTGGGCTCTTTCTCTTCCTCTTTAGCCTTTTCCCCATTCCTGCCTTGTTGCAGTCATTATTTATTGTTATTTATAGTTATCCGAGGCTTGACTCCAGCTATCTGTTTCCAATTAAGCTTGGACACACTAAGGTTTAACCAGGAAACTCCTACAACTGATAAGCCCTTTTAAAAATAATTAAAATTAGAAAAAATCAAGAGCTCACTGAAACGCTGAGACTGTCGGCGGCTGGGCGGGGCCGGGCAGGTTCAGGTCTGGCTCAGGCCGAGGCTGGCATCCCGGAAGCCTCAGCCAGCAGAGTCACCGCAAAACTAAAGCAGGCCTTACTTCAGGCGGTAAACAGGAACGAAAAGAAAGGGTTTTCCTCACCCGGGCAACGAAGGGTTAAGCTGGCTGGCAAGGCTTCCGAGCAGAGTCTCGGCAGGAATGAGGCGGGACCGCGGCAGGGGCAAGGCAGGCAGGAACAAAGCAGGAACAAGGCAGGAACAAGGCAGCAGCACTGACGGGCAACTCACGGAGAGCCGTTGGTTGTTGCTCCGTGCTGAACTTGGCTCCCTCTGGCTCTAAAGTAGGGGCCTGGCGCAGGCGCCGGCCAATCCTGAAGCTGCTGCACAGCTGGGAGCCCTCAGCCAGGCTCACAGCTGAGCGTCCTTAGCCAGCTGCGAGCCCTCAGCCTGCCGCTGACGCTCCAGCAACCGGCGGGAGCGGCGGGCAGCCTGCTTGGCCTGCCGCCGCTGTGAGAACGTGGGAGGGAGGCCGTCAGGCTCCTCCGTATTGGGCCCTCAGGTGAGCAGCAGCCCAGCGACCTCTGGGCGACTCTCTTCTGCAGCGCCGGCTCCGTCGGCGTCTTCAGCGGCGTCAGGGCAGGCAGGCTTGGGACAACCTCCCGTAGCAGCAGGTGGCTCCATAGCCTCCTCTGCGGCGGCGGTGGCCTCGACGGTGTCCGGGCAGCTGTTCCCGGCACCGGAGGCCTCCGCCGCTACTCGCGAGGAGACCGGATCGTCCTCCTCCTCGGGTGCTGCATCCGGGGCCGCGGAGGTCCCGACAGAGACGCTGCCTGCAGCCATCTTTTCCTCAAGAGGCTGGAACTATATCTCCTACAAGCCAATGACTAAAAGAGTTAAATAATCCTACTGGAATGGAGAGAAAACAGTGAGCAATTATAAATATTTACAGTGAAAAGATTGGGGCATGAATCAGAGTGGTTTAATTGGAGTTTAAACTGAGAGAAAGATAAATATACTTTACTTTCAATTTTGTGACGGTCTGCTATCAGACAAAGCTGGCTGAATTCCAAAAGTCTCGGAACATTAAAGTAAAACTTTAAATTGTGAATTCATCTACTGGAAGGTTTTGGGAAGGAATAAAAACTAACTGAAGTTTAATTGAAGTTTGGATTTGGAAAAAGGAAAATAGTGTGTAATTTTATTTTGGCAGCCGGCTTGCAGCTCAGCAAGTTGGCAGATGTGCAAAACATAAAAGGCTCATAAAATAAAATCTAAACAGCCTGTCATAGTTTGGGAGAGAAAAAAACCAAAAAAACCTGACAGATAAGAGTTTCTTAAGACTAATTCAAACTACGTCAAATGATAGTTTCATGTCTAACAATAAAAAGAAGAATCCACTGAAGCATTAGAGCTAAAGAGAGCTAAAACAAGCAGTCAGAAGACACAGAGAGAGAGAGAGTCAAACAGGAAATGGAGACATGAAACAATGGTTTCTACAGGCTTTGAGTCAGAATAATGAAGTTGTTACAACTACAATAACCACTAAAATAATGGATGAGATGAATGAATCCATTCAGGAGATAACCAAAGAAATTTAAAAAGTGAATAAGAAAGTTGATACCCTGCAAGAAATGCAAAACTCCCAACAAAAGGCAATATTGGAACTTACCGAAAATTGGATCACCAGGAATGGTGAATTATCAATCTACAAGTTTGGGAACCACAGGAACAACATTACGTTCATGGTTTTTCAGAGACTTCAAATAAAACTACAAGAAGTTTGAAGGAAGAAGTCCTGAAATGGCTGCAAAGATTGTTCCCCAGATTATTTGGATGAACAGGATGTGGAGCGTATTCATAGAGCAACAACAATAAAGAGAGGCCTTAGTCCCAGAGATTAATTATAAATATCAACCTTTAATAAAAAGGGCATTTTGATGAAAGCAATTAGAAAACTTCCAGGAAAATTTAAAAATATGATGACACTATGATTGAAATCTTTAATATCTTGCCAGGAGACAATTGATTGGAGAAGAGGAATCAAACCCTGTACCGCAGTTTTGCAAAGAGCTGGAATAAAATACAGTTGAGAGTACCCTATTTTATTTTATTTTTGAAATTCCAGAGGGCAGGCAAGCAATACAGGATATATTCCCCCCAGCAAGGAATACAACTTCTAAAGATGTGAATTTAATGCAGCAGGAAGAAAAGGACAAAGCGAATGTAGCTGAAGGATCTACGCAGATTGGCGCAGCTGGAGGATCTAAGAGATGTAGAGAAGATAAAAGACAATAATACTGACAAGAAATGTCAGTAATGTCATATAATGTCATATAATGTCATATAAGGGGAGGAAAAAATAATAATAACAAAATAAGGGGGGGAAGGTTAATTTAGAAGGATATATATAATAAACAAGTAGGAGGGGTAACCTGTTTCTGTGCTGGAGAACGTGCCAAAAACCCCCCCCACCCCACTCCACCCTGGAGGGCTTATTAAACCCATAAGAGAGTTTTGGGGTATTCCCTTGGGAAAGGAAGGGAAAGCTGTTTATGTGGGTATGGGGAGATGGGGGGATGAGGGAAGAGGGGAAGAGAGGGGAAAGGGGGAAGGGAGGGCAGATGGGGACACTACACAAAAGAGCCAATTAAGATTTATGGAAGGACTTTTAAATATGTAATATGGCTAATAAGTTGAAGATAACAACATTGAATGTTAAAGGGTTTTGGGGGGGTCTGTGATAAAAAGGAAACAGATAGAGTCATTGTTGAAAAAAGATAAAGCAGATATAATTTTTTTACAAAAACACATGAAACACAAGAATAACAAATGAACTTAAACCGAACTGGACTGCTACTTATGAAAAAGCATAGGGACCTCCAAGGAAAGAGAAGTAGCTACTATAATATCTAAAAGATGTAATTTTAATGTATTAAGAGTTAAAAAAGATAAAAAAGGTAGATTTATAATTA
Source organism: Ctenosaura bakeri (assembly GCA_948474755.1). Classification (NCBI taxonomy): domain Eukaryota; kingdom Metazoa; phylum Chordata; class Lepidosauria; order Squamata; family Iguanidae; genus Ctenosaura; species Ctenosaura bakeri. The sequence goes on along the minus strand of CAOLHI010004677.1, from coordinate 31,479 downwards.
TATAAGGGAAAATGGAGAAAGAAATGTATGTATTGGTTAATGTATACGCTCCAAATGAGAAACAAAATGAATTTTATGATAAAATATTTAAGGAGTTGGAGGATGTACAGGGAGACCTCATAATTATGGCAGGAGATTTCATAATGGTTATAGATAAGGGGAAAAGGTAAATCTACCCGACAATAAGAGACAGACTGAATAATATTACAGCTCTGAATAAACTGATGAACAGACATGGGTTAAAAGATGTTTGGAGGTTGAAAAACAGAGATGAAAAGAAGTACACTTATTACTCATCTGTTCATAAAAACTATTCTAGGATAATTTCATTTTTGCTTCAAAGAATATAGTCTCGAGGTTATTAAATATAGAGATAGGAATGATAAAAGTTACAGACCATGCCTTGGTAAATATGGATATGGCAATTAAAAAGGATTACAAAGAAGTGAAAAATGGAGGTTAACATAGAATACTTAATTATAAGTATATAGTGAGTAAGATTGAGAAGGAATGAAAAGATTTGGGATATTAGAATAGAGAGGTTTCTCAAGCGGTGTTAGGGGACATGATGAAAGTAGTTCCAAGAGGGCTCTGTATTAAGGAATCATAAAATTTAAAAAAAAAAAAACAAGAAGAGAAGAAATTAAAATTAGAAATGGAAATTAAAAAATTAGAGAATAAATATATAATGGACAGAAGTAAAAAAAAATATATAGAATTACAAGCAAAAAGGAATGAATTGGAGAAAATAGAAACTGACTAGGCTCAGAGGAATTTGATATTTGAGGAGGGATTTTTTTCAATACGGCAATAAGAATTCAAAATGCTAGCCAGATCCGCACAGTCTAAAAAAGGGAAAAATATGATTGGTGTAATTAAAGATAAAACAGGTAAGTTATGCAGGATAATTTTTTATTTTATTTTATTTTATTTATTTATTTGTATCCCACCTCTCCATATGGATCGAGGCGGCGAACAACTTACAAATAGCACGATTTTAAATTTCTATACATATAAATATATGTATAGAATAGAAATATAATATTTCTACTAATTTCTATAATGAAAGATAAAAAAAAATATGTATATAATAGAAATATAATATTTCTATTATATTTCTATAATGAAAGATAAAATAAAAATATTTGAAGAATTTTATCAAGAATTATATTGAGGAATATATTGAAAAGAATTGGAAAATAAAAGTAACTGAAGAGGATAAGGGATGGATGGAACAACTGGTCTCGGAAAATGAAAAAGAAGAACTCACAGATAATTTAAAAAGGGGGGAAATCACGGGGAAAGGATGGGTTGGGACCAAAATACTATAAAACATTTAAAAAGAAATTAATATCTAAGTTGAAAGTATTATATAATAAAATAACAAATGGAGATATGATCCCATCATCGTGGGAACAGTCTTTAATAATATTGATTCCAAAATCAGATAAAGATTTGACAGATCCAGGGTCATATAGACCTATATCATTAATAAATCAAGATGCTAAGATATTGAAAGCAGTAATGGCAAAAAGGATAAATAAGTTTATTTATAAATATTTGCAAAAAAATCAATGTGCTTTTGTGGAAGGAACACAGATGTCAAATTTAATTGGTAGAGTATTAAAAAAAATAAATATAATTGAAAGGAATAGACAAAAAGCAGGGATAATAGCATTGGATATATACAAGGCCTTTCTTGTGGAATGGCCAGCATTAAAAATAACTTTAAAAAAAATTGGGATTGGGTGAAAAATTGAGAGGATTGATAAATCAGTTATATTCACATGATACAGCTGTAGTAATGATGAATGATGGAGTAACAAAACAAATTCAAATAGTTAGAGGTACAAGACAAGGTTGTCCTTTATCTCTGATTTTGTTTGCAGTTGTTATAGAAATTTTGGCAAATGTTATTAGAAATGATGAAAATTTGGAAGGAATTGGAACCAAGGAAAAGAATAAAATGAGTTTATTTCAAGATGACACCTTGTTGACAACCAAGACCCATAAAGAAAATGTACAGAGTAAATGAACGTTTAAAAGAATTTGGGGGAAAAAACAGGGTTACAAATAAACTGGGGAAAATGTTGTTTAATTATACTAAGACAGAAGAGCAAGACTTTTTAAAGGAAAGAAAAATAGAGATTAAAAAAAAATATTTAATTCTTTAAATATTTAGGAATAAAAATTACAAAAAATTTACAAAAATTAGAGGAAAAATTATAAATTAAGACAAGAAGTGAAACGGAAATTAGAGGAATATAAAAATATTAAGTTATCATGGTTTGGAAGAATTGCAGTAGTAAAAATGAAAAATTACCTAAGATTAACTTTTTATTTAGGATATTACCAATAAAAGTATCAGAAATAGAATTGAAAAATTGGCAGTTATTATTGAATAATTTTTGTAATGGGGATAAGAAAGCAAGGATTAATAAGAAAGTTTGGCACAGATCCCAAAAAAAAGGTGGATTGGGGCCCCTCAAATTTAAAATGGTATTATAATACAAATCAATTGAGATATATTATAGATGGAGTCTCGGGGGGTTTAGAACAGTTAGCGGAGGAAATGATAGAAATCAAGAGGAAATAGAGAATATCTTTTTTTGGAATCCAGTCAAGAAGAAAAAAAAAAATAGAAAAACCTTTTAAGAAATATTGAAATATGGAAGAAAAACAAGGAAAAACTAATGCCGGCCATCTCACCAATTCCAGTAGTGATGATTGAAAAGTTCCCAATAAATTTGAGGGATGAATTAGAGAAGGAATTAAAAAAGCAGGGAATATACAAGTTAAAAGAATGGATGGATATAATGATGAATAAAGACAGAATAAAGGAGAGATTGCAGGGTACTAAAATGTCATGGTTTAATTATATTCAGCTGGAGCAGTGGACAAGGAATTGGAAAAGCAATAACAAAGATTTTAGAGAATTCACTAGATTTGAAAAATGATATATGGAAATAGATGATATGGAAGAAAATGAAATATTGAAGGGTACCACAAGAGAAATATACAAAATATTGTCAAAAAAAATGTAAATGAATATCTTAGAAAAATATGGAAGATTTAGTACAAAAAATAGATATTCAAGACTGGGGGGGAAAACGGAACCAGAGTCATTTAAAAATTTATCTGTAAGGATAAAAAAGAATTATTATAAATTAGTTTGGCGATGGTACCTAACACCAATAAGGTTAAACCACATAGACCAGAATCATTCAAGGTTATATTGGAGGGGTTGCCAAATGGAAAATTCATATGTGGTGGAATTGTGAAGGTGTACAGAAATTTTAGCAAATGGTATTTAAAGAGATAAAAGAGATAACAGGAATTGATTTACAAATATGTCAGAGTGTAGCGTTATTATCTATATTTGACAAGGTTAATTGTACCCAACAATGAAGAAGTTAATTACAAAATTTTTTAACTGCAACAGGGCTGATTATATTGAGAAAATAGAAAATTCAAGAAGAATTTCAAATAAAGGATTGGTATAAAGAAATGTGGAAAAATTTTGATTAATGATAAGTTAACATGTCGAATCAAGGTTAAAAAAAAGGGATAATGAAAAGGAATGACTTTGAAGCAATATGGAAAATATTTGTGGAAAAGGCTTTAGCAAAAAAGGGAAGTGTCACACCTCCACAAGAAGAATTAAAGTTTTGGAAAGCAGAGTAAGCTGAAATATAATTGGCTCTGGGAATGGGTTCACATTTAGGGTTACAGTTTATGGTTAACAACAGGATCATATATAGTATTAGCAATAGGTTAAAGATAGTTGAAAAGAATAGATAGTTGAAAAGAATAGATTTAAGTATGAAATTATTATAGCAATAATAAGTACAAGGAGAATGAGATTTAGATACATGAAATAAAAATATATAATCAATATGATATATAATATAATATGTTGAATAAGTATATGATGATAAAGGATTTGGAAAGAAATAGTAATGCTTACATTACTATTTCTTTCCAAATCCTTTATCATCGTATACTTATTGTGATTTTTCTCTTTTTCACATTTATGTTATTCACGTGGTGTTTTTGTTTTATTTTGATATGTATTGTTCTTTTTTCTTTATAATAATAAAAAATAAAAATAAAAACCAGTTATACCATACTAAACCTCTGTGTGTGTGTGTGTATATGTGTGCAGGCAGGCTCATAACAGAATCACACAGGAAGATCTAGCGATTCCTAGAAAAACACATATTTTTTCCATAACAGGGGCAAATACAATAAGAATTTTTAAATAAATAAATAAACTCATGAATAATCAAATCTGTGAGTTCTGAACCTGTGAAAGTGGAGGGGAAAGTACATATCTTCTTATTTAAACAGGCATTTGGAGATTAACTGGCACTGTGGAATGGTCTGTGTGCTGTACCTTTCTTGGTTCACATTTTAGATAACATCACTTTTTTTTAAGTTATTATCAGATTTTCCACTGTACAGGCATACATCTGTTAACAGAACTGTGATAATGGGGATTCCATTATCCAAATAACAGAGCTGAAAGAAAAGTTCTCCTTCCAGGCATACAAAGGGTTAATGAACTGCTGGCTTAACTTACATTTTATTGGGGGTCAGCATCACAAGGACATCACAGGTCATGAAAGATAATTGCCCAATTAGAGGGAGAAAGGTGAGAATCTTCAAGATGCTTCAGTCAAAAACCCTTTTAAAACCCTCAAGAGACCAAGACGTAGGGAGAAGAATGAAAGGCATTCCAATGAGAGAGAGACCAACAGTCATACATGGGCAAAATGGGTCTAGTACATGGGCAAAATGGTTTCTCCTGTCCCATAGATCATCTCAGCATCTGATCAGCAATGTGAGTAGCTAGGATCTTTTAGTTAGTCATGTTAGGCTTTTCTGTTCCTTTTAAAGCTCTGGCTGATATGATGTAACTATCTGTGACTTGTAAATACTAAGTGAACCTGGGGGAAGAAGCTCCCATGTAGAGTGACACCTTGTGTTGCTATATTGCCTGTTCTTAGAATACAACATTTTCCTTTAAAGGACTCCCTACTCTCTCCATTTCCACATGCTTGTCACCTACATGTGGAGATAGGATTCCTGTCTCTCAGAGTGGGTGGGGGGAAGAATGGGATCCCTAAGCTTAGCGATTGTTGGTTCCCTGGTGACATCCTACTGTGCCACAAAAATGGAACACAATAGGTGGTGGCAGCATTTTAATCCAAGGAACAAGGTTTTTTTTTATCCCTATTCAAGGGCAGAAGTCAGCCTTGAGTGGGAGAAGAACTCCGGGTTTCCATAACAAGAACTTCTGAGAAAGAAACTCCTTCTTGCAAAGTCTTTTTATGGGAGGCCAGCCTGTTACTCCAAAAATTATAATGGAGAATAATTAACTGTGAGAGGGGGTAACTTAGTGAGATCTAACACCTATGTATACTGGTAACTGCTAAAAAAGATCAGCCAAAAGATTTGTAGTTCAATTAAATATTTTTTTTTTAAAAAAATTGGGGAATGCACACACATGCAAAATAGGCATACACAAGCAATCACACAAGGTTAGCTGAAAAGAAAGGCCCTTTTCACATGTTAAAGGGCCCCTGGAGTGTAATGCGACTGTGAGAAGCGGTCCACACGACGCACTTGCAATTGCGTAACACTCAAGGGTAGGGCAGATGCCAATCGTGCACTATTTCATTTTTGGTTATGAGCTGAAAATGGTGCAGGATTGTGCATCGCTCTGGGGCCCCGCACACACTTGCTGTGCATTCGGAGCTCAGGAGCCATGGCGCTCACACTTCTTGCCCCAGTGCAGCCTGGGAAAATCCAGGCTCCACTGCGGAAGGAAGAGGAGGGGCTCTAGCGCTACCTGCTTGCTAGCAGGCAGCAGGTGCGGAGCTGAAGCAACAGGGACGCGAGAGCCTCTCGCAAGACGCTGCTCGCGCAATCTCCGCACCCCAGCCCCGTAAAAAGGTGAGTTGCGGAAAAGGCCTCAGAGAAGAAAAATGAATAGCAGAGGTAGAAGGAAGTGGGTTATTATTACCATCCAGAAAGAAGTGAAGGAAAAGCAATGAAGTTTAGGCTTGCAACTAGAGGAGCAGAGTGACACAGTGGTGTCCAGCAATGGAAGTGGAAGTTTCTGGTTTCACTCAAACACTATCCCATGGAACTAACTGACAGAATATTGTTTTGACAGAAATGTGAATTTTTGGAATTCAAATTGCATTTGTGTGGGAATCCAGGGGTTGATGGCCCCTACTTGTAAATGCCTTGTGCTTCCTACTTTGATGTGAGAGCTTGGATGTAAATGGTTCTTTGGTAAACAAATAATGCAGTTTCTAACAAATACTCTTAGCATGTAGGTAAGACAAAGTTCATATCTCAGCAGGCAGAGAAATAAAGTAAAAAGGTGAAAGCAGGAAAGGTGTAATACCCATCAACTCTTCCATGTGAACCGTGATGAGTCTTTTATCTTATCTTTTAGTTTCAATGGCTGGCTGAAAGTTAGTTAGCATTTACAAGCTTCATGCTTACGACCTGACAAGCTTGGATGAAATCTCTTTTATCTGGCCAGTTTGACCTCTTATGCAGCATGGCTTTCAGTCATGGAAATTATGATTTTATATCAATTAAAGCACAGCAAAGTGAGACAGCACAGCCATGTTACCCTAATTTCTGGGGGTCCCTCAGAGGACACCTAGACTGACCCTGATTTTAAGAGGATTTCCAAGTTACACCAAGCACACACTCAGCACCACATGGGAAGTAGGGTAACCTTGCAAGACCTTGTACCCAACTTTTACGGGGCCAGGCTGAGTTAAAAACCAGACAATGTTAATTTATAATTATTTTATTTATTTAAAACCTAAGTCACTGCACACTTACACAGCCACTCATGCAGAACTAAGAAAAATAAAGAGATAAAAATTGATAGGGGATTTGAAGAGGAGTGACAGGGGAATACTACACCTGATCCTGATGTCCAGGAGTCCAAAATAGCAGTGGAAAGGTGGAGGCATAGAAACTCAGCACTTGGAAGGCTGAGAGGATTAGGGGGAAATTTGCCTGGAGGGTAGACAGTTCCAGAGGAGAACAATAGGTACTTAGGTGGAGACAAAGCCTCCAAAAGGTCAGTGCTTGACTTGATGGTTTCAGTCAGGGTTGTCAATAGCCCGGATGGTATGTAAATGGGAAGCGCTTGATGGTTGAATAGTCAGAAGTGCTAATCCTGTCAAGCTGACGGTTTGGGGCTGAGAACCTTTTGTGTGCTTGGTGCATACTTGATTGGGTTTCGATGTGTACTTGCATGGAGGTCTCCTGAAGCGGCGCGATGGAAAGTTACTGGCCCGACCAGGATTTTTCTTTGTATTTTTCAGCCATTCAGCCATGCCTCGTCCGGAGGGGTATCTTTTTAATAGCCAATTTATATTAAATTGTAGACCCCGGGTTCAGGCTTATCCATCGCAGTAACAGCCACCCAGCCCACAAGCCCAGCCCACATTTTCTTCCTTGTCTTTTGTCAGCTAGGAAGGGCTTTTTTTTCCAATGTTGACACTGGAAGTATGGTGAAGGAAGCTTGGAGAAAGACAGACTTTTAGAGTTGGGTTGCAGCAGCATGTGTGCATTAAAGAATCCATTTTTAAAAAATGTATAGAAATACATGCTATTTGTAAGTTGTTCGCCGCCTCGATCCATATGGAGAGGTGGGATATAAATAAATAAATAAATAAATAAAAAGAATCAATAAATGGGCTGGGAAAGAATGGGATTCTACTCTAAGTGATTCTACTGCATCTGTGTGTGCTCATTGACAACAGGCAAGGCAAACAGTTGCCTCTAGAATCACTTCCTGAGCATGTTTGAAGAGCAAATCAGAAAAAAAGTAGGGGACCAATTAGCCTGCCTCACTGGATACCTTAACATGTAGAAAAAACATAGACTGATAATTTTTTCATCACAAAAAAGTGGATGTTGTTGAAAGAGGGAAAAAAAGCATCCCTGTATTTGATTTGATTTTTGGTGTGGAGAGAAGCTTTCAGGTGGTTTCTAAAAGATTGAAAATGTTTTTGTTTATTGTCAGTTCCACTTATATGCTATTTCTGCTTTGATGTTCAATAAAAAGACCAGACACAAAGGCCCTTTCCGCACCTTACCTTTTTTTGGTGCTGGGGTGCGGGGATTATGCAAGCAGCCTCCAGTGAGACACTCTTGCATCCCCGCTGCTTCAGGTCTGCACAAACTGCCTGCTGCTGAGCAGGCAGCGCAAAAGCCCTGCCTCTTCCTTCTACGGCGCAGACTGGGAGTTTCCCAGGCTGCACTGGGGCAGGAAGCATGACTGCTGTGGCTCCGGAGGCTCCACATGCATGGCAAGTGCACATGGGGCCAAGGAGCAATGTGCAATCACGCACCATTTTTGGCTGAAAGCCAAAAATGAAAAAGTGTGCGAGTGGCGCCTGCCCTACCCTGGAGCGTCACATGCAGATCACTCCTCATAATCATGTGACTCTTGAAGGGACTTTCACATGGCAAATGCAGTGCAAAAAGGGTCAAAGTTGGGTTAACTAAAGGCCACTTCATTTTGAATTGTCGTATTTAAAATTGTGTTGTCTGAAAGATAAGTTGGTGGGGGGGGAATCAACCTGATATGTGTTCAGCTGATGCCTGGGTTATTATGTGAAAACCTGCTCAACCTACCTATGGGTAATAACATCTCAGTCCCAGGGGGCAATCCTAATTGCTTTGGTTGCTCCGCAGTCCAGCATCTTGGAAGGTAACCCAGGAACTCCCATCCAAGCAACAGGGCTCCAAAAGTGACAGCTTTATTCCCAGGTTAACCTCAAGAGTAGCCTCCTTCACCAACCTGCTGAGATCCAGGCCCCTAAAGAGGGGCTTCCAGAGCCCTATGCTACACCAAAGGGATGCCAAGAGGTGATCACTAAAGTCTTCTTCTCCCCCATTACCTGCCAGGGAAAAGGGGCAAATGTCCACTTAGCCCCTTTCTCCCACCAAGCTGGCTGTCATGACCTTAACTCCTTTCCTCAAATCTTCCAGGAACAACTGATTACAATTGTTACCGCAGTTGCCAGCCCGGACTTGTGGGATATTAGATATCACTTTGATATCAATAATTCGGCCTTCTTTACCTATTTCTCTCCATGTGCTGGGAGGCCCCCGGTCAAGCTCGCAGACAGGCATGGCCGCTAATCACTGTAATATTCCACACAAATACAGGCAGGCCAGAAATAGCTGACCCGCTGTTTCAGGAGACCTCAAGGCAAGTACCCTATTATGTATGCACGCTACTTACAAAGAACTCCCTACCCCAAGCAGGCAGCTTGATTAGACGAATACTCATCTGTCGTGCACTCTGCGTTCACATACTGGCTACGCTATTGATAATTCAGACTTAACTCAATCATGCTAAATTCTGACCTTTCGGAGGCTTTGTCTTCAGCCTGAAACTCATTGTTGTCCACAAGTACGGACTAGCCTATGGCCACATTTTCTCCTGTAAGAACCCCTGACTTTGAGAGCTTCCTCAGATCACTCCCAACTTCCATCCTGCCTTGCTGCCGCTTTGCTTGGCGAGCCTTCCCCTCAGTCCCATGTACTGAGAAACTTCATCTCTACGAACTTCTGCTGCAGACTTCCCGGGCTTGAGGACAGGTGTAGTATTACAGCAACCTCATCTAAAAATCCCTCTATACCTTTATTTCTCTAGTTATCTGAGTGAGTGTGCTGCATACACTGTTTGATTGTATTTTAAAAAAAACAACAATTATTAGTTGGATTTGTAATTGGTTTAACGACCGAACTCAAAGGGTGATCACAAAGGGCTGCTTTTCATCCTGGAGAGCAGGGTGCCACAGGGTTCTGTCCTGGACCCAATGCTGTTCAATATTTTTATCAATGATTTGGATGAAGGAATAGAGGGCATGCTCATCAAATTTGCAGATGACACCATAGAATCATAGAATCATAGAATCATAGAATCATAGAATCATAGAATCATAGAATTTTCTATGATTCTATGACACCAAATTGGGAGGGGTTGCTAATACGCCAGAGGACAGGATCAAAATTCAAAATGACCTGGATAGATTGGAGAGCTGGGCCAAGGCGAACAAAATAAAATTCAACAGAGAGAAGTATAAGGTCCTACACTTAGGTACAAAAAATGGAATACAAAAATATAGGATGGGGGACACATGGCTGGATAGCAGTACATGTGAAAGGGATCTAGGAGTCTTCATAGACCACAAACTGAACATAAGTCAGCAGTGTGATGCGGCAGCCAAGAAAGCCAATGCAATTCTCGGCTGCATAATTAGGAGTATGGTGTCTAGATCGAGGGAGGTACTGGTACCACTCTATTCTGCTTTGGTTAGACCTCATCTTGAATACTGTGTCCAGTTCTGGGCACCCCAATTCAAGAAGGATATTTACAAGCTGGAGCAAGTCCAGAGGAGGGCGACCAAAATGGTGAGAGGCCTGGAAGCCATGCCCTATGAGGATAGACTTAGAGAGCTGGATATGTTGAGTCTCCAGAAGAGAAGGTTGAGAGGGGACATGATAGCCATGTTTAAATATTTGAAGGGATGCCATGTAGAGGAAGGAGAGGGCTTGTTTTCTGCTGCTCCGGAGACCAGGACAAGGAGCAATGGATTCAAGCTGCAGGAAAGGAGATTCCACCTGAACCTCAGGAAGAACTTCCTGACAGTCAGTGCTGTCCAGCAGTGGAATAGGCTGCCTCAGAGTGTAGTGGAGTCTCCTTCCCTGGAGGTTTTTAAGCAGAGGCTAGATGGCCATCTGTCGGGAGTGCTTTGAGGGTGTTCCTCCATGCAGAGGGTTGGACTGGATGGCCCTGTGTGGTCTCTTTCAACTCTACATTTCTATGATTCTATGATTCTATGATTATTTCACTTCTGTTTGCTCCTTCACTCAGCGTGACCCCATAGACATTGGGTAAAAGATCTCGCTCCATTGCCCTGCTAGCTTGTGCTCTTTGACTAATTTCCCCAACTTGCATAATTTGGAGCGCATTTAGGTGACCCTCATGGGACCCTCAGAGATCAGGGTAACACCATGATCAGATAGGTACATCCCATCCTCTCAGTAGACCTCTGGCCACCAAAAAGAGATGCCAAGATGAGGTATAAAATGGCCCAATACTCTAGGCATAGCATTTCAAATCTCATTATTTGCCTTTCTTCTGGTGCAGTCAATTCATTTGGGGTCTCTGGCATCCCACCACACTTAATGGGGTATCCCAGGCCAATGACTTCTAATAACATGCAAATTGTGGGGCCCTTGTAACACAAGGACCTTTCCCTTTAACAGAGCCAGGTCATTCCCCCCAAAACGAATGACCAAAATATCAGGCAGAGGTTCACGTTGCTCCCAAAATAGTAAGGGCAACTGGTTGCTGCATTGCAGGCCCCTCTTGCCCAACCACTCCACTGTAGCACAATCATTCAGCCTAAGCTGAAACCCAAAGTGGCAGTTTTGGGCCTGATGCTCTGCTCAAAAAGCCATGCTGTGGCCACAGATCAAGACCCATCGTCATACTACATTGGACCTAAAATGTACAACAAAACACAGAAACAGGAACAAGTTAGAACAAACAATATAATCTGACTTTCAGGGAATGCACATATCTCTTGTCTGCTCCAGATTTCTAATGTCCAAGGTGTTGAATATCTTGTGATGGGAAGCTTGAGGTTGTGAAGGCTGCTCCAATCCTATGAGAGTGAGTGCTAAATTTAGCTGACTCAGGCCCAAACATAATACTGCCTTTGATGTCACTGACCAAAATTGAAACCTGGTGAGAGGTGTGAAGTTAGCATGACAAAACAGGACACCCGGTTGCACTTCTTGCCTTTCCACCTAATGCTGGTGGGTGCATGCCTGGTAAATGGAAGTGTTACCCTGTATGTTGGGGGTCCCGGGAGGGGCGCCCAAATCATGAAATAAAAACACAAGATGGGGGAAATTAGACTAGAGTAGTCTCTCCAGCTAACGAGAGGCAGGGTAACTTTAGCTGGGATCTTTTACCCTATGTCTACAGCGTCAGGTCAGAGAGCAGTTAGACAAGTTCTAAAGCAACCAACAATATTGTTATTGAGAACAAACAACACAAAATACATGACATACGCTAACTAACTGAGAAATAGAAATGGAGAGTTTCAGGGAATGGGTAATATGACACCTGTTCTCGTAGTCCTGGAGAGAAGAGGAGGTTGAGGGGAAGAAAGCTCAGTGGGGTACGCTGAGGGGGCGACTCGCTGGACAAACCAACAGCAAGGCAGGATAGCAGTCCGGAGTGTTCCAAGGAGTGCAGACTCAGTTGTCGGGAACTGAGGAAAAAACTTCACTGGACAGAGCAGGAGCAAGGCTAGATGGAAGTCCAGGGTGATCCAAGGAAGGCTCAGAATTGGGGACCTTTTATAGGGTGGATTTGATCTACAGGCCATGCCATACTCGGTGAGAACAAAAGAAATTTGGAGCGGGACAAAAATGTTGGAAAAAGTCAAGTTTTACATGATAAGCTGGATGACAATAGTATGGCCAGTATGCAAATGGCCCAATATAAAGGACTGGCTCGGCACTTGGCCAGGCATCTTTGTGTAAAGTCGCGCTGAGCAAGGGAGGTTTGCAAGAAAGAGTGGTCCCTAAAGCATTGGAGAGGCATTAAGTTTCCTGCCTGAATGAGGTTTGGAATGTGGAACCATTAACGGCCACTCCTATTACGTGCTTGTCTTGTGGCCCCTGCAAACAGGTGGAGTAGCGTTGCAGAGAAAGGTCAAATAAAGGCCAAATTATTTGATATCAAGAGATATCTAGTGCTTTCACCAGACATATCATAACCGTGATAACAGAAGAATCAGACAATAGCCCAATTTGAGGTGTGCTCCTCTTCCAAACTGATCAGTCTTGAAACATGTAATATATAATATCTGCCCCCTTCCACAAATTCTTCATCCCTAAATTGCAGCAGCTTACCAGAAATATTGCTCTTTGCTGAGACTACAAGCTCATTAATTTGTAGTGCTTCAAAGAATTCGGTAAGAGAGGCAGCTGCAGATATCACACCAAACATTATCCAGGCCCCTAAAGACATCAAGAGACAAAGGGACATGGGAACTGCTAACCAGTCAACACTCTCTGGCCCATTCCTCCAGAGTTTTCTGAACATGAAAATCAGAGGTATGATCTGGAAGACCTTGAGCTTTAGCAGCAAATGTCAACACATAGAACTTACAACTAATAGTTTGAGTTGCTAATCCCTTGTCTTTCAAAAACGCCCAGTAACATAAAAGATGGTGAACCATAAAGACCAAATGGCTTTGAGCCCCTCGACATGCTTAAAGGATTTGAATTTGAATTCCCTCCTTGCCTGTTGATAGTAGTACTAGTAGGGACTAATGACAATGCTATGGCAAGTGAAACCTCACCTCTCCAAGGATCCACAGATCTATTGTTACCCTGTATTCTGGGGGTCCCAGAAGGGGCACTCAAATAACCAAAGAAAGACACAAGATGGGGAAATTAACTTGAGCACTCTCTTAAGCTAACGAGAGGCAGGGTAACTTAGCAGGGATCTTGCAACCTTATGTATACAGCGTCGGGTCAGAAGAACAGTCAGACAGTTTTAAAATAGTAAAAATGATAGCTTTATTAAAGGACAAACAACAGAAAAGACACCACACGCACACAGCTAACTAAGACGTTAGAAAAAAGAGTTTTCAGGGGAAATGGGTGATGCGACACCTTATCTTGTAGTCCTGGAGAAAAGCGGAGGATTGCAGGGAAGAAAGCTCAACGCAGTTCGCTGAGGGAGTGACTCGCTGGACCAAGTGACAGCAAGGCGGGATAGCAGTCCGGAGCGTTCTGAGGTGTGCTCGGAATTGGGGACTTTTTATAGGGTAGACTGTGCCCACAGACCATGCCATGCTTGGCGAGAACAAAGGAAATTTGGAGCGGGACAAAAGCATTGGAAAAGGTCAGGTTTTACATGATTAGCTTAGCGCTGGATAACAATAGTGTAGCCAGTATGCAAATAGCTCAGCATTGAGAGGGTGCCAGTTTAGGGCCATGCGTCTTTGTGTAAGGTCACGCTTAAGCAAGGTGTGTCTGCAAGAAATGGTCCCTGAAGCAATGGAGTGGCATTAATCTGCCTGCCTAAGTGGGGATTGCAATGTCCAACCATTACCGGCTACGCCTGTTTATGTGCTTGTCCGGTGGCCCTTGTAAACACATGGAGCAGGGTGGCAGAGAAAGATCAAGTGAAGACCAAATAAGTTTGATATCGAGGCGATGTCTAGTGCTATCAGCGGGCATGTCAGAACTGTGGTAACACTACCAGCATGGGAATGGGATCAAGGTCTGCCTAATGAGCCAGCTGCTGGAAATGCTCCATCTGTTGGTGGAAAAAAGCATCGATTGTCATCCACACGAGCCACATGGAGCACTGTAAACATGACATTGTAATGGCAACAGTGCAATGCAAATACCAGTACAAAATGCATAATCCTATGTGATTTAGAGTACATGGTGTTGATAACATGTACAGTCACCATGTTATCACACTGATAACAGTGAACTGATGAATTAGCAAGATATTTTTCCCAAATAACATGCAGCAATAATAATTATAAAAAACTCAAAACTAAAACTAAAAATTAAAAAAATGTCAAATCGCATAACAAACTGGTACTAGCCCATTCTTATGGCAATAGTTAGGCATACCAGTGCTCCCCAAAATAAATTCTGAACTTAATAAACCTAGCTACATCAGACAAGGCCTACAGGGCATCCATAAGACACAACTCATTACTCCAAAACGAAATCTCATTAAAGGAGGCTAAAAATTCCAGCCAACTGACAAATTCCTCTTAATAGCATTGGACACATGAATATGATGATGAGGCAACTTTGCACCTACAGTTGCATTACACAAACGGAGTAAAAAGACTCTACCTGGGGCAATTACCCTGCACACAAAATTTAGATGACCAATATGTGTCTGAAACTCCTTAAGAGTCACCTTCCTCAGGGGGAGGAGCCAGCTGCAATGGCAGAAGCAGGCTGATATTTCTTCTTCCGGAGCAGAGGAGAATAAAAACCCTGAGAAGCCCTTTTAAATGAAAGAAAGAC
Organism: Ctenosaura bakeri; assembly: GCA_948474755.1. Taxonomy (NCBI): domain Eukaryota; kingdom Metazoa; phylum Chordata; class Lepidosauria; order Squamata; family Iguanidae; genus Ctenosaura; species Ctenosaura bakeri. Next base: position 16,338 of record CAOLHI010004677.1, on the reverse strand, counting down.
TGTGAGTAATTAAGGAAAAATAATGTGGGAAGGAATGTAAGATAAGATACCGGATTGGTTTTGATTCTTCTCCAACTGGAGAAATATAAAAGACTTTGTCTACATTGGAAATAGTTGTTGTGACGGAGCAAGAGTAAAGCTATTTTTGGTTTTCGCTGCCAGAAACATTTATGTCATTTAAGCACAAGGGAACAAAAGTTTATAAACATCCCACTTGGAAATGATTAAAAGCAACAGATAAAACATTTAATCGTCTAGTTAGAGATTTTGAAAATTCAAAGTTAAACTCTAACGGAGACGAAGAAGAAACAAAAATAGCGACCAAACAGAAAACAAATGAAGCTAATGAAGAAATGAAAGCTTTTATACAGAAACTTATAACAGAGTCTAACCAAGCTCTTGTAACTACATTAACATCTAATATAGGAGGAGAAATGAATGAGATGTATAAAAATATTTCAAAAGAAATAAAAGAATTGGACATTAAGGTGGATGGTATAAAAAAAATCCAAGTGGATCAGCAGACAAAAATAATAGAACATGATGACAGGATTTCCCAGTTAGAGAAGCAGATCATACAGTTGCAGGATCAAAATCGAAGAAATAATGTGAAAATTCATGGGTTTGCAGAGCTACCACATGAAACTCAAAAATCCTTGAAAGAAGAAGTTTTAAAATGGTTAAAAAGCATTGCTCCTGAGATTATATGGGAACAACAGGGTATAGAAAGGATTCATCGCGTGACAGCTATGAAGAGGGGAATAACTCCCAGAGATATTGTTATGAGAGTGGCAAATTTTAATAAAAAGGATGATTTGATGAAAGCTATCAGAAAAAGTCCAGGACTATTGAAGTATCAAGAGAATACAGTGGAAATCTATAATGATTTGTGCCGGGAAACAATAAATTGGAGGAGAGAAATGAAACCTTGTATCATAGTTCTACAGAGAGCTGGAGTAAGATACAGCTGGGGATATCCCATTTTTCTGAAATTTCAATGGGCTGGCAAATATTACAGAATAAATTCTCTTGAACAAGGATTGCAACTTTTGAGAAATTTGAAATTGATGCAGCAAGATGAAAAGGAAGATGAAGGAGCGGTTGGAGGAGCAGAAGACGGAGCAGTGGGAGGAGCGACTGGAGGAGATGAGAAGAAGATGTCGGGAGATAAAAGAAAGGACAGAGGTTGAGGAGGACTGGAGGAAACATCATGATATAACAGAAGAAGAAGAAAGAGAATTTTACAGAATAGGGAAGGGTTGATGACTGATTAGAATATACCTTTATAGTTTGTATATGGATAGAGATAGATATATGTATATATAAAGTAAAAGGGTAGAGAGAAGGAAGGGAGGGGAAGAGAGGGAAAAAATATGGGAAAGAAAAATAATCGGGAGAAGGTATTAGTCTCTATGCCTGGAGTTGGCATACCTTTAACCCCCCCAAGACCATTAGTGGTCGTGGCAAAGCAAGAATGCTTTGGAGGGAAAGGGGGGGACAAATGTATGTGTGGGTAGGGGGAGGGGACAAATTTTTTTTTCTCTGTATAATCCATAAAAATTTAATAAAAAAAAAAGATTGAAAAAAAAAAAGAGTCACCTTCTTCAAACCTAGAAACTCAGAAATTCTAGCAGCCAAGTCTGATAGCTTCTCTTGGGGCAAATGACAAAACTATTTTGATGCCCAAGAAAATCAAAGCAGAAGTTGGACCCCTCTGTCTTTTCATGATCCAAAGGAATGCCTGGTGCCTTCATAAGAGCAAAAAACTCTCACAATGAACATTGCTCAGATCCAGCCGAATCAACAAATAAAAAATCATCCAAATAATGCACGTAAACCCAAAAACATGGGACCCTGTGAGGTTCTATATCAGAACCCACAATTAAAATGTAAAAATGGGGAATTAATTAACTCAGATTAGAATACTGCAAAAGGAGGGGTAACTTCAGGATCTTTCCACCTATGTTTATGAGGAACTGCTAAAAAGACCATTCAGAAAACTTATAATGCTTTATTTATTTAAATGTGTTTTATTGGGGGAAATTATACATACACACAGGGAGGAAAATTGATAGAAGGAATAGAAAGGGGGTTTTGGGAGATATTTACCATCCAGGGAGAAGCTGAGAAGTAGTGATGTGACTTGGACTGATGTCCAGAGTCCAAAGGGCAAAGTGAGAGGGAGGATCCCTGAAATTGTAGTGCTGTGTCAAGGACCCAAAATCAGGGTCCCTTTATACTCCAAAATGTGCCCTGAAGTTGTGATTTTAACAAAGGATTTCCAGGGTAAACAAGAGACAGGATGGATTAATGGTTCTAATATGTGGTAATGATTTTTAACATGTGGATGGCAAAAGCTTTTGATAGCAGTGTGATCAGAGATCAGGAAAAGGATCATAGGTGTGAGGATGATGCAATTATGGATTTGTTTGAAATCTTCCTGTTTTCCTGAACCAGAGTTATTAAACAAGCAAAAATTCTTCAAATTTTCCAGCAAATGGGTATCAGCTTAAATTAATAGCTGATTTTATGGCTTTGTCCTCAATAAGATATGCAAAACACAGGGGATTTTGCTCTTTTTGGAGATTCCTTTTGTTCTCCCTCAAAGAGTCATTCTTAGCCATGTTCGGGGATCATCTCTGACCTTTTTTTTTTCTCCCAGTCAGACTTCATCTTCCACATGACCTTACATTTATATGATTTCTATTTTATGCCAATTAAATATATCTTGCCAATTAATATATCTTGCCAATAAATCCATCAGAGCAGTGACACCAGCTCTATCTGGTCTTTGAAGCCCACTCCAAAAAGGTACTAAATGCTGCAAAAGCAGAGCAAGACATGGAACATCCCATTGGCAAAGCCCCTCAAAGTAAAACTGTAACAACTTAAAATCCCTAGGATGAACATGAAGTAAGGGAAAAACTGATTTTATATCACATTTCATCAGTTCAGCACCCTAATCATACTGACATTCTAACAATATAGACTCATCAAAAGATGTGTATCAAACTGAACACAACTCAGCCAGAATGACATCATCCATGTAATACCCCCCCGGGGTGAGACAAATGGTGAATCAAAGTATATTCCCTAGGAGCCTTCCTCAGAACTACCCTCAAAGGGGAAACCCTAAGATTCGCTATGGGACGCTGTAAAAAGGGACACACCACGTGGCCCTCCACAACCTTCCTTGCAATCTTATCTTATGTTCCAAACCTTCCAGAGACTTAAGGTTATGGGCAAAGAAAGGCTTCCTACAGCCTCCAAAAGGGATATGAAAATCTTCCTAAAACTGGTGCTCAAGTAATGAGCTGCTTCTCTATTAGGATATGAATACAACAAAAATTCCAATCTATCCAGGTTAATTACGCTGGGCCCCTTTTGTAGGAACAGAGGGACTTACTGGCCTTTGTTTCCCTCTAGCTGCATCTTTTGGTTCAGCTGTGCCCTTTGACTTGGGATAGTTATGAAAAAAAAAGAAGTTGAGCAAATGGAACAGACATTTTTAAACTGACAAATCCACTTATTACAAAAATATTGAACACCAAAATCCCAGCATAAGATGTTTTGCCCAAAGGAAATGCCTCAATTTTTACCTGAACTGACCAACTCAGGCTTTTGCGCTAAAAACCTGCTGAATAGGGAATACAGGTACCATCAACTGTATCCAGAGCTGTGAGTGTACATGATCCCAAGTGCAATGCGGGGTTCATGGCCACCTGCATCCTGAAGGTCTCATCATACCCCAGCTATATTGGGCCAGGTACGCACAAAGAATAATATCCATGTATCTAATGAGCGAATAAGATCTCCATGGTTGGGCTCTAACAATGACACCTGCATAAATGAAAAACCCCAACAACCAATTCCTCCAATTTCTCTAAGCCTTCTACACCTTCATCTTATCACTCTTCTTCTCATTCAATAACTCCCAGTTCTTTTCTTCTACTTTTCGATAGAGAAATGAAAAAAGTACATATACTCTCCTTCAATATCTTGTCTATGGTCTCTTGAGATAAATGATCCCCTAAATCCATAGTAATATCACCGAAGGGGATAGCACTATAGTCAACTGAACCAGAGCAACCTGCAATAGGCCACTGATTAGATATCATAGAAATTGCAGGCATGGTGGTGGTAGGCCACTGGGGAAAAAGACCCTTGGCTTTGTAATGCAGAAGAAGATATCATCAGCTCCCAGCCATGGTTATGTTTCCTTGACTAAAAGGAGGGAAATATTAAAAAGGAAGGTTGCATGCATGAATTGCACTGTCCCTATGCTGCCCTGACACATGTGTAAATTGTGAGGACTCAACCTGTGCTTTTCCAACTCCTTCCATGACAGATTATGGATGCCACACACCCCCCTCGCAAGGCCAACATGATGTCCCAGGCCCAGTGAATTCTACTGATGAAATAGTGTCGGCGCAGGACACCCCTGGTGCAGCATGAATGACTACATGATTCAAGGACACAGCTGCTGACAGCAGGCAAAGATCCTCCCTAATCTCCAAGTAGACTCTTACTCAAATCATTTAGATGAGAAAGAACCGCAGCATTAAATTGTCCCTATAAGACCCATCACCAACCTTCTTGGCTCCTTTATTCTTCTCTAATTCCTGCAACTTTGCCAAAATAGCCGCTTTCTCACCAAATTCGCTCGCATAATCAGATAAAATGGGGGTAACAGGTGGAGGGTGCTTGGTAGATAACCTAGCAATCTGCTTTTTAGCTGGATTTTTACCCTAAGACACCCCAGAAGCCTTCCTAAATGCCACAGGTTACTGGATCCTGGGGGCATATTGTGGGGATCCTGGTAGAGCTTCTCCCAAGAGAGGAGCACAACAAGAGCTCTTCTGAATGAGGTTTGCAGTTTAGGGAGGAGTATTTAGAATTCTCAACAAGAGAGAATTTGGCTTTAGTAAACTATAAACCCCAGAATTCCACAGGATGTTGAAAGTGGAATAATAGCAGCATAACAGTGTAGTGTGGAAATGGCCTAAGTTGCTTCTTGTCCACTGCTGTATCTTCCCAGATTCCTAACAGATATGATTCAAGTTTTCAGGTAACTGAGATTTTTAAATCTTTTGTATTAGTTTTTGTATCTTCATCCAGAACAATTCAGCTTTATCACATGTCCACCACATATGTTACAAGAGCCAATGTAATCTTGACATTGGTGGTCTTTGGTGGTCTGCTGTAAAGGTATTTTATGTTATTTACTTTGAGCAAAATTAATTCGGCTAATAAATAATTAATAGAAGGAGTTTAAATAAATATATAAGAGGCAGAAGGGAGGAAAGACAAAAAGAAGAGTGCGAGGACTTTGTAAATGGACAAAACTAAACAGAGAGATAAAAGGAGGACATAACAGAGGCGATTTAGAGTGAAGGGGGAAAATAATGGAATTCGTACTTTAAGTTTTATATTTCTTCCCTGATTTGGATTAGCCTCAAGAAGAGAGGTGAAGAAGAAAAAATCAACCTTTCAGAAACATAAAAGATATAAAAAGTGGATTAGCCTCTGGAAGAGAGGTGAAAGATAGTTTTGGCTTAAAATTGGATTAACCTCAGGAAGAAAGATGAACTCAAAGAGATGGGACAATTGATTTAAATTATTTAAATTTAAGAACTCAAAAAGAATCTATTTAATTGTTGACTGTGAACAGAAATATTTTTGTGCAGGGCCCCTGGCCCCTGGTGTTTAAATGGATTAACCTTAAGAAGAGAGGTGAAGATTCTAAAAAATAAACTACAGAAGGGGAAGAAACTTGAACTTTGGTAAATTTGGGGTAGACAGTAAGAAGAAAGAAAATGGACATGACATTTAACCTTCTTTTCATTTAATCACATTTAAACTTTATTCAACCTCATATAATCTTTATGTAATTTCATTTAAGTTGTATGAATTGATTGTGGTCATAGTATATATAAATAATAGAGTAGTAAGACAGATATGAAATTCTTCCCCTTTTATTAGAATAAGGAATGGACTAATAGATAGTAAAGACCTCGTAAAGATAAGATATTAATAGATATGCTAACTTTTGTGGATGTGAAATAGAACTATATTTTGAACTATATGTTTTTTTGATTATATGGTAAGTAATTAAAGATTTGGAAGGTAATGCAGTGAAAATAAAAACAACAAGGGAAGGAAGATATGGCAACAGGTAAAAAGAAGACAACACAGACACAAGTTTTAGAAAGGAGATGATCAACAAGATCTGAAACAATGGAGATGAATAGACTACTAGAAGAATTTCAAAAAATGAGGAATGGTATGATGGAAGAATTGAAGGCAACAAAGGATGGAGATAAAAACTGCAAGGACAGAAATAAAACAAGATTTGAAAAGGGAAGTTTAGAATTTGAACCAAAGTCTCCAAAAGCTAACAACAGATTTATCAGCAATGGATCAAAATGTTGAGGACATACAAGAAAAAAGTCAAAAACTAGAAAACCAGGTGGAACAGTTGAAGAAAGAGCAACAAAAAGATAAAGAAACCATAATGCGGTTGGAAATACTCTAATGGAGCAGAAATTTGAAACTTAGAGGTCTTCCTGAACAAAAAGAGTAAGTCAAAGAGTAACAGATATTCTCGCACCATATATAGGTCAAAGAAGGGCAAGATTTGAACATGAAATAGACAAGACCTTCAGAATTGAATCAATTGTGGCCAAACAAAGGGATCTCCCCAGAGAGAAAAAACACGAGATGATATTGGAGCAAAATTATAAAGAAAAATTAATAGTGGATGAGAATGAAATTAAAAATTTTAAGGATGTACCACCAAGTGTCATAAGAAGTCAAAGAGACTATGCGTTCCTGGTAAAAGATCTACAATCAAGAGGAATAAGATATAGATGGGAGATACCAGAAGGTCTTTCTTTTTTCTGTGAGGGGAGAAGAAGGAAGATAAGTTCTGTCCAGCAGGCAATCAAATTTCAAGAGAACTATTTGAAAACTGGAGCAGCAACAGCATGGACTGATGACAAGAAACAGGATCAAACAATGGAAGCTACAAAAACAGGAATGGCAGTGGCAGATAACGTGAGTCCAATGTCTGAGGAAGAGTTTGAACTGGCAGAACCAGAAAAAGAAAAAGAAGAAAGGGAAGTAAGCCACTGAAAGAATCATCATAAAAGAAAATTAACTTGGAATGCTTGGGGGAATAAATTCTCAAGCAAAAAGACAACAGATATTTCACCACCTAGAAAGATTAAAAACCCCAAAATTACGATATTATTAGAAACTCATATGAAGAAAAATCAAGAAAAGTATTTAAACAATTCTAAACCAGACCAATGTTTTCTTCTTCATATAAGAAGAAAAAAAGAGAGGTTGCTATATATCCCAAAGATATTCCAGCAAAAAAATTATTTGAGGATGTAGGAAGAACATTGGGTGTTGAAATGTTTTAAAAAAAGATTTTAAAAAAATTTGTCCTGGTTGGAGTTTACACCCAAATGAAAAAAAAGAAAATGTTTTTAAAGAATTGTTAAGGAAAAATAACGGAATGTGAGTATGAAGATTGAATATTAGCAGGAGACTGGAATGGAGTCATGGATGTTAAAATAGGGTAAAATAACTCTCAAGGTAAGGAAGATCAAGAAAGAAGGGGCCAAGAACCTTTTTTGATATGTGAAGAATTATCAGTTTTGGATGCATGGAGGTGACTGTATCCCAATGAAAAAAATTTCACTTTTTTTTCAGAAGTACATCAATCTTGGTCTTGAGTAGTATGTTTTTTACTTCCAAATATCTGCTTTAAAAGAGATTAAAAAGATAGAAATACCACCCAAGATAAAACTCAGACCACCATCCAGTGATGTTGCAAACCAGGAGAAGGCAAAACAGTATCAATGGCATTTAAATGATAGTTTACTAAATGATGATGAGATAGTCCAGCAAGTGAAAGAAGTACTTAAAAATTATTTTAAGGAAAAGATGACGTGAAGATGAAGATTGTCTGGGATGCACATAAAGCAGTAATGAGAAGGTTTTTTATACAAAAATGACAGATTCAAAAACAAAGATGAGAAAAACATCAAGAACTGATTATTCAACTTCAAGAAAAAGAAAGAGAACTTAAAGAAAACCCATTGAAGAAATCATTCCAATAGCAGATAAAAAAGATACAAAAAGAGATAATGCTGAATACATTGGAGGAAATAGAAAAAAAGATGAAACAGACTCATTTTGAACATGCTAATAAAATTGGGAAATGGTTAGCATACAAACTTAAGAAAAATAGAGAGAGAAATATAGTAACTGAACTGAAAAATGACCCTATCTATACATGACCCTATCTTTTCATCACATTTCCAACAATTTGAATTCCCGTTTTTTGCTATTTTTTTGTAATCTTTCTGGGGTCATGTACCATCTATAAAACATTTTATAAAAAAATTTCTTTTAGATTTAGATTTAATGTAAATTTTATATCTATTTTCCACACTCTTTCCCAAGTTTCTAGTTCAATTGAAAGTCCCAAATTCTGTGCCCATCTAACCATTGTATCTTCAGCTACTTCTGATTCCATGTAGAGACAACAATTTCAACAATAATTTATAAAATTTGGAAATTCTTTTCTTCCTTTTTTAAAATTATTTTTTTATTAAAAAAACATTTTTAAAAAACCCTCACCACTTCCAGACATCAATTTCCCAGTTGAATCTGAGTTTAACATTCCATTCCATATAAACATTCCATTCCATACATTATCTCTATTTTATAACAAACGTATACTATTACTTTTAGCGTATATGTATCTATTTACATTTTATCTTTTACCACCTCATTTTGTCTTCCTCCTTTCTCGCAGCCTTTCTTTCTTTTCCCCTATTTCATTCTTTTATCCAATTCAATACCTCTTGTCATTCTCTTTCAAAGCCCTAGATTGGTTTATTTTTAAGTGAAAAGGTTAACTTTTCTGTCACTACCATATCCAGGACACTGAATTTCCATTCTCTTATATCAGTATATTTTCCTTCTTTCCAGTGTTGAGCATGTCAGTCTTGCTGCAGTTAATATATATAACAATGTCTTTTGATGAGATCTTATTTCTCTTTGTTGCCCTAACATATTCAGCAAATAAAGTTCTGGCTTCATTTCAAAGATTAAACCACACGTTCTTTGAATTCCAAAACTTTTTTGCTATTTTGAAGGTCCACCACATATGAAAAAAAAGATTCCTCTTTCTCATCACATTTCCAACATTTTCCATTCCCATTTGTTGTTTTTTTTTAGTTTTACAGGCATCATGTACCATCTATATAACATTTTATAAAAAATTTCTCTTAAATTCAAACTTGGTGTAAATTTTACATCTGTCTTCCATGCCCTCACCCATGTATCCAACTCAATTGGATGTCCTATATTTTGAACCCATCTAACCATGTTATTTTTAACAGTTTCTGGTTCAATCTTTCTTTGTAACAATATTTTGTAAAATCTGGAAATTCTCTTTTTCTGGTCCCCTTTCATCAATACATCCAGTTCATTTTCATTTTTTCAAACCTGTATAATTTTTGATCCATTTTAAATCTCTCCTTTATTTGTCTCCATGGGAACCATGGCCTTGCTCTTTTAATTTTTCTTCTGTACTCATTTTTAACTTTGTACCATCCTTTTTCAATAGCTCTTGATACGTCAATAATTTTCCCTGCTTTGTTGGAGCAATATTAAACGCATCTTGGGGTGAGGTCCACATCGGAAGTCCTCTATAAAATTTGTGTTTTATTTGTATCCACACTTTCAATAAAGACTTTCGGATACAATGATTGTTAAAGTCTTTATTCGCCTTTACTTTATCATAGCATAAGTATCTGTGCCAACCAAATCTATTTTCTATTCCTTCAACTTCTTTTATTGTTGTGTTCTCTACTTGAATCCAATCTTTAATTGTTTCTAAGCAGCATGCTTCATAATATATTTTCAGCAATGGCACATCAAAACCTCTCTCCTTTGCATCTTGCAATGCTTTAAATCTTATTCTTGGTTTCTTGCCTTGCCAGATAAACTTCCATAGCCTTTTTTTCCCATTCTTTAAATATCTTTTCTTCTCCTATTATTGGCATATTTTTGGAACAGGAACATTAGCTTAGGCAATAGGGACATTTTAAAAGCATTTATTCTTCCTAATAGAGATAAATTCATATTTCCCCATTTTTCCATTTTGCTTTGAATCTCCTTCCCTGTCTTCTTGTAATTGTTATCAAATAATTCTTTGTTTGTTATATTTATTCCTAAATATTTTCTTTTCTTTACTTTTTGATATCCTGATCTCTTTTCCAAATTTTCTTGTTCTTTTTTTGGTTTCCATCTTTGAGCGAATACCACTCTGGCTGCTGTGACCGTATACATCATGATTTTCCACAATGAACTCTTTTTAAAATATTTACTATCCATCATATTTAACAAATATATTTCAGGATTCATTGGGAAATTTACTTGAGTTTTTATAATACAGTCATGTTGTTACCCTGTATGTTGGGGTCCCGGGAGGGGTGCCCAAATAACCAAATAAAATATGAGTTGGGGGAATTTAACTTGAGCACTCTCTTTGCTAAACGAGAGGCAGGGTAACTTTAGCAAGGATCTTTTAACCCAATGTCTACGGCTTCAGGTCAGAGATCAGGCAAGCTTAAAATAACAAAAATAGCAGTTTTATTGAAAGATAAACAGCAAATAAAACAACACACACACTAGCTAACTTGGAAGCAGAAATGGAGAGTTTAGGGATGGGTAATACGATACCTGGTCTCGTAGTCCTGGAGAGAAAGACGGGGTTCCAAGAAGGGAGGCAGACTCAGTTGTGGAGAACTGAGGGGAAAACTTCACTGGACAGAACGGCAGCAAAGTGGGACGGAAGTCCAAAGTAGTCCGAAGACGTCCAAAAAGTGGGGACCTTTTATAGGGTGGAGTTATGTCATGCTCAGTGAGAACAAAGGAAATTTGGAGTTGGACAAAGGAGTTGGAAAAGGTCAGATTCTGCATGATGGGTTTAGCTCTTAAAACAATAGCATGGCCAGTTTGTTAATGGCCTGACATAAAGAAATGGCTTGGCTCTTGGCTGCATGGCTTTGTGTAGATCCAAGCCAAGCAGAGCCAGTTTGCAGGGAGGTTTTTCCCTAAAGTAACGGAGAGGCTTAAATTCCCTGCCTGAATGGGGTTTTGGAATGTACAACCATTAACCAGGGGACCGCCACAAACATGTGAAGTAGGGTGGCAGAGAAAGGTCAAGCAAAGGCCAAATTATTTGATATCAAAAAGGATATCTAGTGCTCTCAAGAGACATATCATAACCGTGATAACAATGTATATTCTTCCAATATTTCTTTGTTTTTTCACAACTCCACCTGTTGCAGAAAAACTGAGACGCAGAAACCTCAGGAGCAGGAAAAAGAGTATTTTTATTACGCGCGGGCTTTTGGTGGGATCTCTCCCTAAGCAACCCAAAAGCCCCGATCAAAGGTTACATAGATTCTTATAGGTTTGGTTCACAAAAGCCTCTCCCCTTTGACACTTTGACACAACCCCTTGTCACTCAGGCACAACCCCCGCCAAACTTGCAATTCAGTAAACTTACGATTCAGCACAAGCTTGCAGTTCAGCACGACCTCAGTCTCCTCAGTCTCAGTCCCCTGGTCCCCTTGTTGACACTTCAGGAAATACCACTCTGTACTTTGTACTTTGTACTCTGTACTTTGTGACCTCCTTTGTTAATTAACAAAAACATCCTCTGCTTCAAGTAACCTTGACAAGCTCAGCAGAGTGTTGACCCTTCATCTACACACTTTCCCCCCGACTCTCCTCTCTACTCATTCTATCAGTTATAATGGAATATTATATTACTAATTAACATAGAAAATTTCTAATAACACAGGCACAGCTACTACATTCCCCCCTTAAATGCTTAATTTCTCACAATTATAGCATTTCTAACAATCTACAATGCTACAAATTAGCATTATTATTAACCATCACAAATTAGCATTATTATTAACCATCAAAGCATATAAGGCAGCTGCTTTACTGGAGGTGGTACGTACCATATTAGAAACACATTGCATGAAACAGGAAAGGCACAGACACATTAATAATGCTATTATTACTACCGGGAGCAGTATAACAAAAATAGCCTTGAGCCACTGAAAGTCAGGGAGCCAAGAAGTTAACCAATTCCACCAACCATCACTACCAACAGTTATGTCTCTTACTATCCCATGCAATGTGTTAATCTGCACCTCTATGGCATTACTATTGTCAGTCAGATTAAAGCTACACAGATTTTTATGCAATTCACATCCCATATGATGAAGCAAGAAGAGATAATCGATGCCTGCTCGCTTCTCTAACACTGCACCCCGCAATTCCTGTAATTCTTTGTTCAGCAGAGACAGCGCCTTTGAAGTGGCATTTATACTTTTCACGAAGGCGCAAGCGAGTCGATTAATTTCCAATTCATCCTCCATGGCCAGTCCTGTCACTCCTATCAAGGAGAGAGTTAGGGCTATCTTTTCCTTATCTGACCATAAGTGTAAATTTCCATTACAGTTTTAATCCAATGTGGCCTCTCGGACCTTCCGACTATGCTTCTGAGGCCATGGGGGAAGTACTGGTACTAACCGACTAAGGCAGCAGGGTTGGGACTATGTGGGACCACGTACAAGACCCACATGTCCAAAACCAACCATGGCGCAGGAGGACGTGCCCCCGATAATAGGATATTTCTTGGATCTCCTGACAAGGGATTGGAGGCCCAGGTACCACTTGACATTTAGTTTTGCAATTTGCCATTCTAGCACATGTAGCATTAGTCCCTGCCACTACAGGGGTTCGTAGAGTGAACTCCGTTGTGGGCAAAGCGTAAGATGTTTTTCCCCAGTTTGCACTATCAGCATAAGTGACCTTTAGCTGATGGAAAACTGTGCTCTGATATGGGGTGCTGTCTTGAATCTGACTAGGCTGCTTACATACAGGTATTAGGCATGTACTAATGAGTCTATTGGCTGGGATCCCTTGAGGCAAGCAAAAGTGGTCCACCCCTGTGATATTAGCTAGATGTAACCAATAATTATCTGCCAATGGCAAAGGGGCCACCTCATCTACTCCCTTAGCGCTACATTCCCTGATGACACATACATAGAGCAATACACAAAACATGTTAGTAACAGTCCTTGCGTCTTCGGGGGTCTGGCTGTATGCAGGGCTGCTGGATCCAGGACAACAGCGATAGAGCCTAGTCCCCATTCTTCTTTCCTCTCCAGTTGCAGGTCTGGCTGTATGAAGAGTTACCAGCTTCCGGGGGTGGTAACAGTATAGCCTAGCCTGTCTCTTCATTCTGCTTCCTCAGGGTAAACTTGAGTGGGTTAGTTGGATTCTCCTTTACAGTCCACCCCCCTTTTGCCCTCTTTGCTCGGGTCCAATGTATCCAGGGTTTTACTCCAGCCACCTTCACAGCTGTGGGGGTGGAAAGAATAACAGTTTTTGGTCCTTTCCATTGTGGGGTTAAGGGATCCCCTTTCCAATCTTTAACCCATACCTCATCCCCTGGCTGGAAAGGGTGGACCTCGGTGATGGGGATAAGAAATCTGTTTTCTAAAGCATTGTGGTGTTGTGACTGCAAAACTTTTCCTAAAGCTTGAACTTCTTGCTGCAGACTCACATTCCCCAATTCTTGTACATCTCCTTTCAACCCTGAAATAATCTGTGGGGGTCTGCCATACATTAACTCAAACGGGGACAATTTAGTAATCTTGTGTGGAGTGCACCGGATTCTAAACAGAGCCAAGGGCAACACTTCTATCCATTTCAATTTTGTCTCCTGGCACAATTTTGCTAGATGTGATTTAAGAGTCCGATTCATCACCTGTCCGGAGCTCTGGGGTCGATATGCACAATGTAATTTCCATTGGATGCCAAGTAGCTGATTCACTCCCTGCAACACTTTATTTACAAATGAAGGGCCATTATCTGATCCAATGTACAGGGACAATCCGTGTCTCGGGATAATGTCTTTTAGCAGTGTTCGGCTCACTTCTTTTGCCTTTTCAGTCCGGGTGGGGTATGCTTTCCGTGAAAGTACAGACACCCATCCCGTGAAAGTACAGACGAATATTAACAAATAGCGGTATCCATTCACCATGGGCATTTCAGTGAAGTCTACTACAAGTACCTCAAACGGGAGCGTTCCATGAGCTTGGACGCCTGGTGGGGGTCCTCTACCTTGCCGGGGGTTGCTTTTGACACACTCCGGGCAACGTGCTGAAGCTGAGTTAGTTAGGACATGAAGACCATTTACATATATTTGTTTTTGTAACAGGGTTGCTAAAGCGCTCTTTCCCAAATGGGTGGCTTCATGGGCTGTTTGTACCACCTTCCAAGATAAACGCTAGGGTACAAAGATTCGGCCATCTGGTAACCCCCACCATCACCTGGGGTTCTTTGTTCCTTTCATGGGACCGCGAGCCAATTGGTCCTCTTCTGTCATATTTTGGAGATACTTTTGTAAAATCCACGTTGAACAAAGGGGCCAACACTCCACTTCTATTCTCTTTGCCTATTGCAGCAGACTTAGCTACTTGGTCTGCCCACCGGTTGCCTTTCACCACATTGCTTTCCCCCCGTTGGTGCCCTCTGCAGTGCATTACTGCTACTCGCTTCGGATACCACACAGCATTCAACAACTCGGTTATTTCAGCAGCATTCTTAATCCCTTGACCCGTGGAGTTAATCAGTCCTCTCTCTCGATACAAAGCCCCATGGGCATGGAGGGTGGTGAAAGCATATTTAGAATCAGTATATATATTCACTGTTAATCCAGCCGCTAGGGTCAGGGCTCAAATCAGAGCAATCAACTCTGCCTTTTGTGGTGAGGTCCCCATCGGTAAAGTTTGGGCTTCAATGATCCTGTCTCAAGTAACCACTGCATATCCAGCACAACGTTGGCCATCCCTGACAAAACTGCTCCCATCTGTGTAATAAACAACATCAGGGTATGGCCACGGGGTGTCCCTGAGGTCTGGTCGACTGGAGTATACCTCGTCCATTGTTGCTATATAATCATGATTTACAAACTCTAAAGTCTCAATGGGCAACAGAGTAGCGGGATTCAAGTTTGGGGACACCTCTAACTTGACACGAGGATTCTCACACAGCATGGCTTGGTATCTAGTCATTCGCTTGTTAGTAAACCAATAATTCCCCTTGTATTCCATCAGGGTTAACACGGCATGAGGGACCCGCACCACTAACTCCTGCCCCATTGTCAACTTATCCGCTTCCTTGACAAGTAAATCTGTTGCGGCAATAGCCTTCAGGCATGCTGGCCATCCCTTGGCCACCGAGTCCAGTTGCTTGGACAAGTATGCTACTGGACGTTGCCAAGAGCCCAATGTCTGTGTCAGGACCCCTACCGCCATATTTTCCCTCTCATGTACATACAGTAGGAAAGGTTTAGTCACATCCGGGAGCCCTAGAGCTACCACACACCAAAGGTGGTACAGAGTTCCTTTCTTGGAACATTTCCAACATGTATTTTTAGTGTTTTTACTTATTTTAGCTTTTGAAAAAAAATTCTGTATCTTCCCATAAATTTTCCCAACTTTCTAATGGAATTGGGCGTCCAACATTTTGCTCCCATTTTATCATATTATCTTTGACCACCTCTTGTTCCATTTCTAAAGTTAATAATAATTTATATACCAATAAGGTGGTCTACTCCAGGTTTTAACAATTTGTCAAATTCTTTTTCCAAAATTTCTAGTCCTATCATTTTCAAATCCGTTTTAAATTTTTCTGCCAGTTGCCTCCGCAGAAGCCAGTGTGTTGAAAAACCATATTCTATCATCTCCTCTTTACTCTTCTAAACTACCTTATCACCTTGGATCTTTACCATATTTTATATGTCATCCAACGATTTAAATGGGACCTTTCTCTCCTGTAAAAGGCTTCATGTGTTGACACCCATAATGGTAATTTTGAATAGAATTTATTTTTATACCAAAGCCCTGAATTTGAACATTTTATTTTGGATTCGGACCCCCTTTATTTCTGGATCTTGCCTTATTTTTTCAATATCTCTATCAATATCACAAAAATTAGCGGTGAAAGTGGACATCCTTGTCTACTTCCTTTTTTAATATAAATTTTTTCTGTATTCTCTCCATTTATTTACATGCTAATTATTATATATCATCTTCATCCATTCAATAAATTTTTCTCCTATATTCATTTTTTTCAGCACTTCTATCATAAATCTCCAGCTCATGTTGTCAAAGGCTTTCTCTGCATCTACAAAGATCAAGCCCAGCTTTTTTTCATTATGTT
>CAOLHI010004676.1:0-105010 GCA_948474755.1 Ctenosaura bakeri | reverse complement strand
GAAGCCTCACCAGAAACTGAAATTGGACAGCAGATCACCATGGAATCCTGCCTTCCATTTTTGACTAGTGGCTCCAGCAAAAGCAGAATGGCAAAACCATTCCAGGTTTTAGCATGACCTTTAAAGGAACTGTCCAAAGTGCTGAACCTATCACCCAGATAAGCTCAGAATGTTGGGCTAAACTCTGAGTGCACTAAACCCTTAGTGGAATAATCACCCTATGGAATGTTTGCATTAAACTACTGCTCCTCCCAATGTTGACAACAGGAACCATAGTTTGTATACACTTAGGTTACATTTTGTTGGAGGTTGCACCCCTTGCATGCCTATACTCATCACTCTCTAGATATTTAAGTACAACATGTCTATGGTTACTTCCTGTTTGTGTGTTTGTTCACACTCTTTCTCTTCCTGTATCACCTAGGCATTCCATTTGTTCTCTAAGGCCTCATACTATCTCACACCTCTTTCTCTCCCTGCCTGCCTCTGTGAAGCAGGTGCTTCCAATGGCTTACTCAAGCTGAGAAACTGCAAAAATGTAGTACCTTTCTTTGTCTTCTATTCCTCAAGAAGATGAACCTGTGCAGATTCTGCACAAGTATTTGTAGTTAAAACTACTTTCATATACCTTGTGAACGAGATTGCTTTCTCTACTATTTAGTGGGGAGTGGGATGGAGTGGGCTGGTTACTATTTTAATTTCTGCCTAGTGTTTTTAAGTAATCTGCTTGAGAGCTACTAAAATCTCTCACATTTCCCAATACATTTGAGTGGAGCCATTAGTTGCATGGGCAAAATAAGGGAAGGAGATCATAGCAGTGTAAGTACAAGAGCTATCCACTTGAATGCCCATGTTGTCCTGCTTATTCTGGGCCCCCCAAAATTGCCACTTCCTCAAGTATATAATCAAAGTGCACCCAAAACTTAAGGCTCTTGTGTTATGCACTTGCTCATATGTCTGCACACAAAGATGACGTCTAAATCGATCTCTAGCAACTAGGTATAAACAAGAGCTATAATCTGGATTAAACAAGCATGTGGAGTCAAGAAGCTTGGCTCTTTTCATTGGTTCCAACCTATATAAGCCAAGATACAGGCAAATACATCTCTGATCTCTTGCTCTTCAGAACAAAAGATCACAAAAGCTTGGGCAGAATTCTTGCTGTAGACACTCACTGTGAGAGATCTTATTTTCAGGCTGGCCCGACAGTTCCAACCATGGGTTCCTGTCACCCACCTTGCCCTTTCCCCTCTTAATCCCTTCCTGGATTAGATACTTGGGCCTCAAGGTCACTCCTTATTGTAGACCAGTGGCTGTGTTATTTTGTGGGCTCATTGTAGTGGGAGTGTTGTTGTGTGCCTTCAAGTCATTTCTGACTTATGGTGACCCTAAGATGAATCTTTCACATTTTCTGGGGCTGAGAGTATGTGAGGCATCCAAACCCCAGTGGGTTTCAATGGCCAAGTAGGGGATCAAACCCTTGTCTCCAGGGTCATAGTGCATGTGACTTCTCTTAAACCACATGGCCTTGATAGAGACAGTTTAAAACAAAGAATAACAAGTGAAAGTTTATTAAGACACATAAAATAACTTTAAACCTTAAACTTCTTGATTGTTCATAGCTCCCCAAACCTAGAGTCAGTTCTTCCTTCTATCTGACTCTTCTGTCCCTGTTCCTGTGTCTAGGCCATCTGTCTCCATCAGCCTTCTGACAGAGACAGGCCTTGGTTTTTGGGAACATTTCCTCCCCACAAGCCCCACTTTACATCATTCTTTGAACTGTGTCTGACTGCCTTCAGTCAAGCTTGCCCAACTCCTCCTCCACAATCACCTCCTCCACTATCTCCACACATCTTGTCCTCATCTTGGTTTGTACCATTGAACAGCCGAAGATCTTGGGAGAATAGGTTAAAAGGCTCTCAGACAAAAGGTGGCCAAACTCTCTCTCTCTCTCTCTCTCTCTCTCTCTCTCTCATCTCTTTCTCTCTGTGTATGCATGCTTAAGGGGAAGTACTACTGACATCTCTTTTGGGAGATGGACTGGATGGAAAATCTTCAAAGAGCCCAATCTGCTTCCCCAGACCCTGTTGGCCTATCCATAGCACACACACCCATGCACACAAAAACTTAGATTCTCTGAATATTGATGTGCTGATTCTATTTGTGCTACATACCTAAATACTGCACTGTACAATATACTTTCAGCCACAAAAATTTCTAAATAATAAGAAAGAGCTCAGAAATGCTGCTTTTTTGAACCATCCCACACAAGAAATCCTCCTCCCCTCTAAAATTAGCATGACCAAGGAACATACTGGTTGACTGATTCTGGAACTTAATAGTCCAATAAGGTAGCTTTAGTAAGCTCTGATAAAAAAAATACTTAAGTGCATAGACAACCCCGTTATCATCCACAATACTCCCATCCTGCAGGATGTGCCTTTTGTTTTCATGTTTGGACATGTTTATGGATCAAAATACATGATCAAAGCCACACTGAGCGTGTTTGCCAGGCATGGTCAGACCATAAGTTCAAAGAGGAGTAAGTGCAAAACCCTGGCATCAAGAGGTTCAAGCTAATCTCTTCCCTGATCTCAGATCTTTGCATTTCAAAACAAGCCTGGATAAGAGATTCAGAGACCATCCCTTTTGATCTCACCTTACAAAGACCTCTCCTAAACCCCCCCACCAATCCAAACTTCAAGAGTTTATCACCATTCCCATAAATTTTGTCACTCCAGTGCCAAAGCAATCACTCATCCTGGAACCCTTTGCTCAGTCCGTGAGAAAGTTTTAGCCTTTGCCAGAACATCCCTTCAGGATAGGAAAAAGGGTATATCAACCCTGACTTTGGTCCCAGCAGACTGTAGCATTTCAGATATAATATGTAACACCCAAATTACTGTTAGTTTGTGCTGTCCTAAGGAACTGTCTGAGCCTCTCTGCTTCAAACCTTTTTCTTAGGACTGGTAACTATCATCCTTTTTCATCTCTCTCTATCCAACCTTTCCTGCCTTATTTTCAGATAGTCTTGTATGGTTCTTGTGAGTGTCTGTTTCCGTGTGTCTGTGTGTCTGTGTGTGTGTGTTGTCATTTCCAATAAAACATATAGTTTGTCTTAAAACTGGAGCCTCTTTGCAGTTAGTACTGGTATACATAGGTAAAAAGATCCTACCGTTACCCTCCTCTTGCATGTCCCCTCTGAGCTGTAATTTCCCCAAATTCTGAAGAGAAACTGGCATTGAGAGTGGACCCCAAAACCCTCTTACTTTTAGGGTAACAATCTCTAACCATCACCTAATATTTTCAGCACAATAAAACTAGAAGAATGATCAAGGAGAGATTTGTCCCACTGTTGGAAGAGCAGAATATATGTCATTGTGTGTGCTTCCTGGCACTAGATTTCATCCAGCTCATTTTGTTTTTTCCTTGCTATTTGCATCATGAACAATCGTTGTGCAGAAACAAGCTAATCCAGCACAAAACTGGCTATTATCTCAGTGACAGACTGGAGCATCCTACATGGGTGACTCCCATTAGTGGTAACAGAGGCCCTGGGTACCTCCCTCAAAATACAGTCCAAAGAGCTTCTGGAGAGAATGCGTTACTCCAACATTACACTTACAGCAAAGGTCAGGATGCTAGAGGGTTTTTCCCCTTGTTCTTCTTATTCTTCCAAACATGTTCCATATATTCAATTAAAAATAAAGTGGCATTTTCATCAGCATTAATGATCTTTGCAATCACTGTAATTAAATGGATGCTCTAACAGAGATATTTTAAGCAGTACTTTGGTATTCTAGCGTAGGCTGTCTGGGAGCCAGAAAGTATTATGCTCTTTCAAGGGCACACGATCTCCCCAGGGAGCTTCCAGGTTTGATGCTTTTGGAGGAGTTATTTTCACAGGCTCTTCAGAGTTTACTCAGAAATTTACCAGGATTTGCTCAGTTAGTTACAGTAGATTAGTTTCTTCAAACATGAACTTGTCCACTGCTGTAGACCTTTTTCTCCCCATGGGGAGGAAGGAGTGATTCCTCACCCTGCCGATCAAGGGTAGATTTGCATTACATCATGAGATTCAACTGATCTATTCAGTTTCTGCATGAATGTTAGAACTACAGATATAAAGAAATGTCACTACAGCCCTTTCCTCAGCTTACCTCTGTCCCGGCAGCATCCAGTGACGATGGTGGCAGTGGCTTTTCCAGGGGAGGAGCTCAATGAAATGCTCCCCTCTGCACTGGCTGCCTGAGAGAACCAGGAAGTGCTACAGCCATGCCTCTTCCTTCTGCAGTGCCGGGTACTCTCCCAGGCTGTTCTGGGGCAGGAAGCATGGCCATTATGTTTCCAGGTCCTCCACAGTTAAGGTAAGTGCAGGCACATGGCAGGAGCATGGCACAATCACCGGTCATTGACAGGGAAAATCTGTCAATGATTTTGTGCTGCCTAGGGACGGGAGAAGGATGGTTCCAGGATGACTTTGTGCATAAATGTTGTCCTGACCCCATCCTTCTCTCGTCCCCATGGCAGGTTGAGCATGTCACTCGGAAAGGGCCTACATTGCCCATTCTTGATGCTGAGACACATTCCATTGAGATTTGGTTAGTCCCTGTGAAATTATTCCAACACAAGAATAGGACAACAAATGCTTTTGGGGGCTGAGAACTAGTTTAGCAATGTAATTTTCACAATTGGTGCAATTTGTATGAAAGTAACTGTACCAAATGGAACAATTCTCTAGAAACCAACAGAAAATATCTCACCATATGATAGGCAGAGAAGGGTGAAATCCTTTGTGGTTCTCATTCTCACGTGCTAGAATGAGACAATCAAGGTGTTCTAGGATTTGTATTTTACATCAGCAGTGGAGAGTAAGCATGCCTGCACTGAAGATTGTCTGCCTGCATTGGACAATAGTGATAGGGACAGATAGGTAGGGCCATCCACATGATTCCCTCTTGTCTTGCTGATCTGTCCTCCCCTACCTTATGCAGCCTGATAATCTTAGGGTTTCATGTCCTCTTCTTAGAATTTCCTTCTAGTTCTCTCCCAAATATGTTGCAAGGGTAGTAGTAGCATCCTAACAAACAATCCAGATGTAGATGTTCCTTCATCAAAACCTATTTTTCTCTTAAGCCAGTTTCAGCTGCAAAATCACACCTACATTCATCATGTCCCTCTATCACTTAATGGTTGAGATCAAAGAGGATGGAGCTTAACACTCTACATGCACAATTCTGTGGTTCTCTCCCTCACCACTACCATGAAGGCTTTGCCATGACCACTTACTGCTCTGGGTGGGGTTAGCCCTTGTGGATTCTTCCAGCTCTATGATCCTACGATTCTATTCCATGACCCTAAAACCAAAATGCCAGTATAATATATAGCCAATAATATAGATCATCCAAAGTATGAAGACAACCTTTATTTTGTTTTTTAAATATTGTTTTGCAGGATGTTTCTTTCAGAGCTAAGCTCACTTTTGAAACAGGTGTGATCTTTAATTTAGCAGAAGGCTGTTTCCTGGCTGTTTCTTGTACAAGAGTTTGTCTCTGTGGAGTTAGGGGTTTTTTTTATGGGCTACAGCAAGACAGCTGATGTGGTGTGGTGATTTGAGTGTAAATAAGTAAATATAGGAAGAGGAATAAGAGACCAGGGTTCAAATTCCAGCTCAGTCATAGAAATCCACTGGATGATCTTGAGCAAGTCCCATTCTCTCAGGCCATTTCCGCATGTGGCGATGGAATCGCCCTGGTCCGGTACTTACTGGACTTCTTGGTTCGACACTCGGGTCCAGGCTGCTCCGGAGCAGTGCATGGCCACCGCTCCACACTGCTCCAGGGATGAAAATGGTGGCTTCCGGTTGATGGAGGCTTTCTACCAACCGCTGAAGCTCACCAGCCTAAAGCCCACCCCCAACAGATCTGCAGGCTTGCACTGCTGCGAGTCTGCAAATCTGCACTGGAGTGCAGGAACGGAGTGGCGCGCTCCGTGCCTTTTAAAAGAGTAAGTTTCATGGGGACTTCCGGGTTAATGGCGGACCGAACGGTCGTGTAGAGACCAAGCTGGTCTACACACAACCACCCAGCGGGGCGAAACCGGCAAGTTAAGTTCCTGGAATGCCGGTCTAAATTCTCCCCGGGTAAAGGGAGATCGGAGGGATCCCGGAGGGGGCTCGAAGAGGATCGTCATCGACTAGACACAGAGATTCTGTGTCGAAGGTTCGAAGACGTCCAGGAGCCGAAGGGACGCCACAACCCTGCTGGGCAGCCGCAGTTGCGACGAAGGAACGCCGAAACCTTTTTTTAAAAGATTTGTTTGCGAAGAATTAGACGAATCGGATTTCTTTAAAACTTCTCCCTGGGAGGATACAAAGTGGATCCTACTTTAAAGACTGTGTCCAGAGATTGAGAGTTAAAACTCAGATTATTATTTTTCTTTCTTTTTTTTTTTTTTCATGGAGATAATGGCGGACGCGATGTTACAATGAGCGGAGCTAATGGACTTGATTGAAGGAGACGATTGGAAAGTAATGTTGAATGCCGGTATGGCTGATTGTGTACTAGCTTTTTATTCTTAGTTTGTTCCCTTTTCTCTTTTCCTTTTCCTTGTGGTGATTTTGGACTTAACATAAAATCTCCAAATTTATTTAAGACCGAGTTTGAGGTGGATTTACAAAGACTGAGTCTGAGTCTGGGCGGACTTTCAAAGACTGTGCTGAATGTGAACAAAGTGCGGGAAGGAAGGAAAGAAGACGTTTTGTGGGGCTTTTTGCGTAAGAGCAAGAACAAGTTGATAACGTGAGAGGGGACTATCGAGACTGTATGACTTGAATTTGGAGTGAAATCAAAAAGACTGTGCTGACGGCGGGTGAAGTGCCGGAAGGAAGAAGTGTGGTGGGATTTTTTGTGTTAGATTAGTGGCAACGTGAGTGGGGACTATCAAGACTGCGTGAACTAAGATATTCAGCGGGCTTTTGCCGTGAAGGAACAAGTTGATAACGAGAGAGGGGACTACTGAAACTGAGTAAACTGAGTTTGGAGTGGATCATAAGGACGGCACTGATAGGGCGGTTTCACAAAGATTGTGTCGACGGGTGAAGTGCCTGAAGGAAAGCAGGAAAGCAGGAAGACGTATTGTGAAATTTTCTGTGAAGGAGCAAGTAGTTAACGTGAGAAAGGAATATTGAGACTGTGTAAATTGAACGGTGGAGTGGATTTATAAAGACTGTGCAGATTGCGGGTGAAGTGGTGGAAAGAGGGAAGAAAGTCGTTTTGTGGGATTCTTTGTGAAAGAAGTTGGTAATGTGAGAGGGAGGGTGTGGTTGTTGGCGTGAGGAAGAGAGAACCTGATTATGTTTACAGATCAAGGTGGTAGGAAGGAAGGCTCTTAAAGAGAAATAACCTTGATCTGACATAAATAAGAGAGTGGGAAGAAAATTGCTTGCGGGTTCTCTCTAGTGGGGAAAATTGGTACTACACTAAATATTAAGCTATCTATAATATCTTAGACTTTAGGCTGTAAGTGATACATTGTAGAGCAATAAGATAACGTTTTTTTTTTGTTTTTTTTTTAGTACAGTCCTGCTATAGATAAGCAGATATTGTAAATGGTGAGTAAATTATAGTGAATAACAGAATACTATTGGAAGTGACTTGAGTATAAGGACTAAAATAGATTTGATAATAGAGTAAGAGTTTATTTTGAATTTCGGAAATAACTGGGTCACTTTTTGATCTCATTTTTTTTTTCATTATTATCTCTCTGAAATATAGACATCATAGCAGTTAATAAGGTATATTTCTTCTGACTAAGAAGCCAATATAACTAAGATAATAAGACCTGTAAAAATTTCATATAGCACATGATGACAACAAGAAAAAAGACTGTATCATACACCCAATCAAAATTAGCAACAGAAAGAAGACCTTCATTAGAACAACCTGTACAGGTGTCAGGTTCTGGACAGATGGGTGGGATTGGAGAACAAATATTAGAAGAGCTTAAAAACTTAAGACAGGAGATGGGGAATTTCAAGAAAGAGATAAGACAGGAATTAAAAGACATGAGAGCGGAAATTAGAGCGGATATGAAGAAAGAGATGGAAGGAATAAATAAGAGAATGGAGAAAGTGAACAAAGATGTAAAGATGATGCAGACAGAAGTCAAGATGATGGAAGAGCGCATTAAACAGGGAGAAGAAGGAAAAAAAGAACTAATTGATGGATTTAACAGACATGAGAGAGAATTAGATTTACAAGAATTAAGATATCGCGATAGATGTCTGAGATTAAGAGGGCTGGAAGAAAGAGCGGGAGAAAATATTTATGAAAGGGTTATACCTGATCTTGCCACATTTGTGGATATTTCAGAAGAGAGAATGGAGTCTGAAATAGACAAAATGTTCAGAATAAGTTCAAAAGTGGCAAAGGAAAAGAATTGGCCCAGAGATATCCTGATTTGTTTTACAAGAACGAAGATGAAGGAAAAAATTTTGCAGAACAGCTTTCAAGAAAAACTGATCATTGATAGGACAGAATTGAAAGTATTTAGAGATATCCCGTTTCAAACGTTGAAAGCCAGACAAGAATTCAGAAATTTGACCTCAGTGTTGCAAAAATATAATATAAGGTACAAATGGGAGAGGAATGGTGGCCTGACATATACATTAAATTTTAAAAGATTCAAATGTTCGGGGCCTGAAGAAATGGAAGACGCCATAAGGAAGATCAGAAATTTGATGTCAGGAAAGAACAAGAATATATCTATGAAACAAAGGCAATTTGGAGAGGATACAAAAACTGAAGGACAAGAACAATCAGGCACCGAAGAATTGGAAAAACTTGCTCAAGATCAAGATGTAGAGTTTGAACAAGAGCAACAATCTGGACAAGAACAAGACCAAGATGAAGATCAAGAAGAGCAAGAATTAGAGCAGAAGAGTTCAGATATTGGTGAAGAGAGGACAGAAGACGAGGACTGAGAGGGATAAAATTGTAACAATGACTCTGAATTGTTTATCGTGGAATGTTAAAGGACTAAATTCTAATTACAAACTAAGACAGGTCTTTCACTACTTAGAAAAACAAAAATTAGATATCGTATGTTTACAAGAAACGAAAATTAAAGAAAAGGATATTAAATATTTGAAAAACCCTAAATTGGGTAAGTGTTATGTTTCGGCCTTTCAAAAGAAAAAAAGAGGTGTTGTGATTTATGTTAATCATATATATCCTACTGAGGAAATATTCCAGGATAAGAATGGACATTATCTTGGGGTACAAATTCAATTGCCTGGGAAAATTATATTACTAGTGGGAATATATGCCCCGTTACAAGATAAGGGTAAATTTTATGTTAAGATGCATGAAGAGATAAATAAATATATCATGATGAATAATCAAGCACATATTTTAGTAATGGGGGACCTGAATGGAGTGATAGACCCAACTAAAGATAGAACATGTAATCGGAAAGGCAAAAAAGCAAAAGGTAAATTACCTAAATCATTCTTCAGTATGAAAGAAGATTTCTCTTTACTGGATGTTTGGCGGAAATTTCATGACGAAGGCGGATTTACCTTTTACTCTGACAGACATTTAACTATGTCAAGGATTGATATGTTCTTAATATCAAAAACGCTACAGATGGCGGTCAAAGATATGGAAATCCAGCCTAGGATTATTTCTGATCATAATCCAATAAAATTGGAACTTAAAATGAAGAGAGAAAGCAAGTATCGAAGTTGGCGATTAAATGATCAACTTCTATCAAACGATTTCTATTTGAAGAAAGCTAAGGAGGAATTAAAATACTTTTTTGAAGAAAATGAGAATGAGGAAGTATCAAGTAGAATCATCTGGGATACAGGAAAAGCGGTTATGCGAGGGTTGTTTCTGAAGTGGAACAAAGAATGGAGGAAGAAAAAAGAGGAAAAAAGAAAAGAACTAGAATTAAGGCTGAAATCAGTAGAAGAAGAACTGTCAAGGAACCCGGGAAATGAAAGGTGGAGGAAGGAACTCAAAAAGACACAATTGGAATTACAAGCTCAGAATATAGATGATATGGAACAGAAACTAAGATTATTAAAACTCAGAGAATTTGAGAATGCGAACAAACCCGGTAAGTGGATGGTGTTAAAATTAAGGAAAAGACGAGAAAGGAATTTAATTTTACAAGTCAAGACTGTAAATGGAAATGGAAAGGATTTGACCACCGATCAAAGAATTGTAATGAAGACTTTTCGCAATTATTACAAAAACCTATATAGAAAAGATCAGATAAGTAACTTAGAGAAGAAGATACAAGAATTTCTAAGGAAACAAGATATCGCAAAAATATCTGAAGAAGATAAGAGTAGTTTAAATGCAAATATTTCAGGTATGGAGGTGATGGAGGCCATAAAAAGAATAAAAGTAGGGAAAGCACCGGGACCCGATGGATTCTCAGGGATGTATTACAAGGTCTTCCAGGATGAATTAGCCGAACCAATGCGGAAGATGTTTAACGAAATTAAGCGCAAAGGTAAACCTGACTCATGGAAGGAAGCAAACATAACTTTGATACCCAAAGAAGGGAAAGATTTATGTGAACCATCTAACTATAGACCAATCTCGCTCTTAAACATAGATTATAAGATATTTGCCAACATAATTGCAGAGAGACTTAAAAGGATTTTGCAAAAAGTAATTCATCAAGATCAGAGTGGCTTTTTGCCAAAAAGATATCTAAGAGATAACACAAGAACTCTGATTAACGTTTTGGAATATTATGAGAAACATAATGAAAAGGAATGTGTCTTGATTTTTGTCGATGCTGAAAAAGCTTTTGACAACGTGAATCATAAATTTATGTTTGATCTATGCGAGAGAATGAATTGTGGAGATAATTTCCTAAATTGGATCAGATCGATATATCTAGATAATCAAGCCCAATTACTAATAAATGGTGAGAAGAGTGACCCGATAGAAATTAACAAAGGAACACGCCAAGGTTGTCCTCTCTCTCCGCTTCTGTTTATAATGGTGTTGGAAGTCCTTTTGAGGAAAATAAGATCAGAGGTATCGATTAAAGGAGTTAAAATCAAGGGAGAAGAGATCAAATTGAAAGCATATGCCGATGATTTGGCTATCTTTATAGAAGATCCAGAAAAGGGGACCATGAAATTACTGGAGATATGCCAAGAATTTGGAGAATTGGCGGGTTTTAAAATTAACAAAGAGAAGACAAAGTTCCTGACAAAAAATATGAGAAAAGAAAAAATAGCAAAGATAGAATTGGCTACAGGATTCAGAACGGAAAAGAAGATTAAATATTTGGGGATTGATATTACAAACCAAAATAACAAGCTTTTCGAGAATAACTATGTAAGAAAATGGGGTGAGATAAAAAAAGATCTTCAAAATTGGCGAAAATTGAAACTATCTTTATTGGGAAGAATGGCGGCGATCAAAATGATGGTACTACCCAAGATGAACTTTTTATTTCAAAACCTGCCGATTATATTGAATTGGAAGTGTTTCAATGAATGGAGAAAAGACCTAACATCCTTTATATGGGAAGACAAAAAACCTAGAGTTAAATGGAAAATCCTGACGGAAAGGAAAGAAAGAGGAGGGTTCGGCCTGCCAGATATGAAATTATATTACATGGCCAATGGGATGACATGGCTGAGAGACTGGGTGACTCTGAAAGAAGACAAACTACTTAATCTAGAGAGAAGTGACTTAAAATTCGGTTGGCATGCTTATTTATGGTACCAAAAATCAAAAGTAGATAAAACTTTCATGAATCATTATATCAGAAGATCGTTGTATGAAATTTGGAGATTCTGGAAAAATAAGTTATATACGAAAATACCCTGGTGGGTCTCCCCTCAAGAAGCCTTTCAAGTAAAATGGAAAGACCCAATATCAAAGTGGCTAAAATATAATGATTTAATCATTAAAGATAACAGTGGACAACGTATTAAAACAAAAGAGGAATTAGAACAAGAAGGTTGGGTATGTCATTGGTTTCCATATAGACAATTGAAAGAAAGAGTGAAAATTGACTTAAAACTTGAAGGCATAGAAATTCCTGCACAATTAAATCAATGGGAAAAATTGATGTTTGAACAGAAAGATCATTTGACATCACACTTATACAGATTTATATTAGATCGAGAACTGGAAGGGGAGACAGTGAAAGAATCAATGATTAAATGGGCGCAAAATATAGGCCACCAAATAGAGTTAGCAAACTGGGAAGGAAGCTGGAAAATATCAAATAAATTTACATTAGCACAAAACTTAAAAGAAAATTACTATAAAATGATGTATAGATGGTATTTAGATCCCCTCAAACTAAGCAAGATGTATTCTTTGAAAGAGAAGGCTTGCTGGAAATGTAAGCAAGTAGACGGATCTTTTTATCATATGTGGTGGTTGTGTCCAGAAGCTACAAGATACTGGAAAAAAATACATAGGGCCATGGAATCCATATTACAAATAGACTTACCATTGACTCCGGAACTGTATTTACTGAATATGACATATCAAATCGACAAAGGTAAAAGACAATATGAAACAGTTATATTTGATTACGGCAGCTAGGATTCTATGGGCAAAATACTGGAAGAGGACAGAAAGCCCATCTTTGGAAGAGTGGGTAGATAAGATACAAGAATACTGCTTAATGGAAGAGTTATCTTTTAGAATGAAGAATGAAACGAAAGTAAGGTTAAGAGAGGGAACAATCAATTTGAGAATGATCAAATGCTATGTAGAAACAAATCTCTGATGTTAGATTTGCAGTTGTAAACAAAAGAATACTTTAAGATAAACTATAAATTGATTGGTATATAATTTAATATGTACAAGTTGGGAGACCAGTCTACGAACAAATGTCTGAATTTGAGAGATCTAAGGGTTGAATTGTCAAAACAGAAAGATCAAACCAGGGAAGAGGGGAAGTATGATTTGAAATGTATAAGACAACATGAAATTTAACAACGTTTTCTATGTAAAAAGATGAAGCTTACTATGTGAAGAATACTATGTAAGTGTGTATATCTAATTTTTTTTTTTCAAAAAATATAGAATAAAAAAAAAAAAAGAAAGAAAGTAACTGTACCAAATGGAACAATTCTCTAGAAACCAACAGAAAATATCTCACCATATGATAGGCAGAGAAGGGTGAAATCCTTTGTGGTTCTCATTCTCACGTGCTAGAATGAGACAATCAAGGTGTTCTAGGATTTGTATTTTACATCAGCAGTGGAGAGTAAGCATGCCTGCACTGAAGATTGTCTGCCTGCATTGGACAATAGTGATAGGGACAGATAGGTAGGGCCATCCACATGATTCCCTCTTGTCTTGCTGATCTGTCCTCCCCTACCTTATGCAGCCTGATAATCTTAGGGTTTCATGTCCTCTTCTTAGAATTTCCTTCTAGTTCTCTCCCAAATATGTTGCAAGGGTAGTAGTAGCATCCTAACAAACAATCCAGATGTAGATGTTCCTTCATCAAAACCTATTTTTCTCTTAAGCCAGTTTCAGCTGCAAAATCACACCTACATTCATCATGTCCCTCTATCACTTAATGGTTGAGATCAAAGAGGATGGAGCTTAACACTCTACATGCACAATTCTGTGGTTCTCTCCCTCACCACTACCATGAAGGCTTTGCCATGACCACTTACTGCTCTGGGTGGGGTTAGCCCTTGTGGATTCTTCCAGCTCTATGATCCTACGATTCTATTCCATGACCCTAAAACCAAAATGCCAGTATAATATATAGCCAATAATATAGATCATCCAAAGTATGAAGACAACCTTTATTTTGTTTTTTAAATATTGTTTTGCAGGATGTTTCTTTCAGAGCTAAGCTCACTTTTGAAACAGGTGTGATCTTTAATTTAGCAGAAGGCTGTTTCCTGGCTGTTTCTTGTACAAGAGTTTGTCTCTGTGGAGTTAGGGGTTTTTTTTATGGGCTACAGCAAGACAGCTGATGTGGTGTGGTGATTTGAGTGTAAATAAGTAAATATAGGAAGAGGAATAAGAGACCAGGGTTCAAATTCCAGCTCAGTCATAGAAATCCACTGGATGATCTTGAGCAAGTCCCATTCTCTCAGGCCATTTCCGCATGTGGCGATGGAATCGCCCTGGTCCGGTACTTACTGGACTTCTTGGTTCGACACTCGGGTCCAGGCTGCTCCGGAGCAGTGCATGGCCACCGCTCCACACTGCTCCAGGGATGAAAATGGTGGCTTCCGGTTGATGGAGGCTTTCTACCAACCGCTGAAGCTCACCAGCCTAAAGCCCACCCCCAACAGATCTGCAGGCTTGCACTGCTGCGAGTCTGCAAATCTGCACTGGAGTGCAGGAACGGAGTGGCGCGCTCCGTGCCTTTTAAAAACCTGAAGAAACAGATTTTTAGAAAGCACGCTGCACGACCACTTCGGGTCTTTCTGGAGCGGACTGAGGTGCAGAACTACGTAAAGTAGTCTGACCCAGTCGGCTTCCAGGTGCAGATGTCCTCTCTGGAGGATGCTCTGCACCGGTTTTTTAAGCCCGTATGGAAATGGCCTCAGCCTCAGGGGAAGACAATGGCAAACTCCCTCTGTACAAATCTTGCCAAGAAAATCTCATGATAGGATTTCTGGAGTTAACAGTCCAGGGTGAACCATTTAGGGAAGACTGGCTAGCAACCAGATTTCATGGTCTTCTGTCCTGGCTCTCTTGAACAACTCTTGTTTATAATCTTTCCCACGAAACAATATCTGTGGATAACCAGCACATAAGGTCAAAGGCAGAGAAGGCCACAACCATCTTTAGGATCTTTCTGTAGCCAGAAGCCATAAATACTGAAATAGATCAAAGAGAAGTAAGCAGTATTACTTGGAGTTACATGTTCAGTAACCAATAAATAAGTGAATATCAGTGGGAATTAGCCATTTTGCACCCAACTGTTTGACTGCAGAAATATATTCTGAACAAAGAAGAGCTTTGGAATGACTAGCTGAAATTATGAAAAGAAATGAAAATAATTGCGTGAGGCAAAACAACCACTCTAATTATATACGCTTGCTGACAATTGTTGCCGGTAAGCACTAGCGCTCTTATGAACTGGGTGTTTGGAGAAAATGGAGAGACAGGAGAAAAGCAACCCATTAAACAATTACTACCTGTCTTTTGGTCTTTTCTTTTTTCACAGCATGGTGCTCATGTTTCTCAGATATCAGCAAAAAGATATCTTAGGGAGAGATTTCCTTCAGGGAGAAAAGAGCAGACAGAAAGGTGGCAAAACTGTTGTTGTTGTTACTATTACTACTACAACAGTGGTCCACAGATGTGGGTCTCCAGATGTTTTGACTGCAAATCATATCACATCTAGCCAGCATGGCCAAGGATGATAGATGTTGTTACCCCAAAATGTGGGTGACTCAGGGGTCCACCCCTGATGCCAGTACCTCCCTGAAAAGGTGGGGAACATTAGCTTAAAGAAGAGGTCTACAAGAGTGTTTGTAGGGGTAGCCTTTCACATCTATGTTTACCAGTACAGGTACAGGGAAGAACCAGCCAGAGATCCAAAAGTTAATTTATTTTAGGTAACAAAGGGCTAATGGTAGCCTTGATAGCTCTTTAATTGATGTACAGGTGTGGGGACAAAAGGGTAGTTTGTTGGTCAGAGGGAGAGGGGCATCAATGTGGGAACATCACAGACACTATTGTCTCTAAAAGTTGAGTTGTTGAAAGCTAATTGTAAGCTCATTATCACTGGAGTTTCTTGATGGTTTCCTGGCTATACGTGACTTGAGGCCAGCCTACCTGCGGGATTACCTTCTCCCATACAATCCGCCCCGCTCACTAAGGTCCTCTGGGAGGAATTTACTGCAGCCAGTCAGAACTAGGTTGGCTGCAGTCAGAGGATCTTCTCTTCTATCGCTCCCAAGTTATGAAATGGCCTGCCGGAGGAGACCTGGCATATTACCAGTCTTGACTGCTTTAAAAGAGCAGTCAAGACTGATCTCTTCCGACAGGCCTTCCAAGACTAGCATTTCCATCGCCTCCCATCAATTGTCTTGCTGTTCTTTCAATAGTTGACTGATGTGTGTTTTAGGGGGTTGGTTTTAGGTGGATTGGTGGGTGGGGAGGATTGGGTATGTTTTTTAATGTTTTTTAATGTATTAATGTATTTAATGTTGTTCGCCACCTCAATCCATGTGGAGAGGCGAGATAGAAATAAATTTTATTATTTATTATTATTATTATGACCTGACTGTGCCTCGAGATCCTTCCTGACCTGATTTTGCAAAGCACGTGTTCAACCAGCTTTTCCTCCTGGCCAATATGGCTATGTAGCCATAACAGAGTATACTTTATATTGATGCCAATTAATATATTTTGCCAATTAAACCATATCAGAGCATAGGAGTGTACGATCTATTAACAATGCTGACAGATAAAGCTGAAAAAAAAAATCTGAATTTCTCCCTTCCAATACAAAGGAATGACTGGGGGGAGGGGGGTTCAGAGGTGAAGACTGCCTGGCTGTCCCACAGCATCTGACACCTGATGGGAGGGCCAGTCTTTCCCATGAAATATTTTGTCATAGTAGCAGCGGTAGTATGATTGTTCATATCCTTCTTCCTTCCCTACCTTGCAAAAACTTTAAAAGGTACTATTAAAAGCTCCCATTAGAGTTACTAGGTCAGGAGAAGAGGGATTTTAAGAATTTTCCAAGCTGTATCCCTCCTTATTCTGCCAATCTAATTGCTTTCAAAAGCATATGGGGGAGCAAGCTCAGCCTCACTTAGCCTCAGTATAATAGGTAACGATAACAACAAAAGTATTTCTTTCTGATGTAAGTCTCAGAAAACAGAATAGGAAGAGGAGAAACTAATAACAGCTGAAGTGGGGAAGAGATCTCCACTCCTTCCTTCCACCAACACAGACATTCACCACATAGCTTTAGGACATGATTCCCTCCATCATCCTCAAGACTTTTTTCTCTTGAGCATCTTCATTTCCCACTATTCTCAATTCTCAGTTCAAGCAATTATTTAAAACCTCTTTCCCAATAACCGGGGAAGGGGGAGATATGTCACCTATCTCTAGAAGTATATCATGGAGTGAGTGAGCCTAGCTTATCTAGGAAGGGAGTTCCAGAGTTTAGGAA
Organism: Ctenosaura bakeri; assembly: GCA_948474755.1. Taxonomy (NCBI): domain Eukaryota; kingdom Metazoa; phylum Chordata; class Lepidosauria; order Squamata; family Iguanidae; genus Ctenosaura; species Ctenosaura bakeri. Next base: position 87,850 of record CAOLHI010004676.1, on the reverse strand, counting down.
CAGCCAATGAGAAGGCCCTCTTTCACTTTGCCACCTAGTGTGCCTGTGTGGGCCAATTGGCCTAATTTGATCCAATCCAGAATGGGCCTAGATTGAATGGTGTTTGGCCAAATGAGTTCTGAAGAGAGCTCTGTGTCCTGAAAGCTTTCCACTTCTTTCCTGAGTGCTGCAGACTGCTGGCTGTCGCAGTGTGAGGAGAAAATGTTACCCTGTGTGTTGGGGGTCCCGGGAGGGTTGCCCAAATAACCAAATAAAAGCACAAGTTGGGGGAATTTAGTTTGAGCACTCTCTCGGCTAAACGAGAGGCAGGGAAACATTAGCAAGGATCTTTAACCCTATGTATACAGTGTCAGGTCAGACAAGGTTTTAAAGCAACGGATAATATTTTATTAAAGACAAGAAACACGAAAGACAAAACATACACCAACTAACTGAGAAACAGAAACAGAGAGCTTTTCGGGAAAGGCAATATGACACCTGGTCTCGTAGTCCTGGAGAGAAGCGGGGTTCCGGGAGAGAAAGCTCAGCGTGGTTCACCGAGGGGAGTTTCCTTAGGCAACCAGCAGCAAGGCAGGATGGAAGTCCAAAGTAGTCCGAAGACATCCCAAAAGTGGGGACCTTTTATAGGGTAGATTTTACCTACAAGCTATGTTATGCTCGGTAAGAAAAAAGGAAATTTGGAGTTGGACAAAGGAGTTTGAAAAGGTCAGGTTTTGCATGATGAGCTTAGCTCTTAATGACAATAGCGTGGCCAGTTTGTTGATAGCCCAATATAAAGGAATGGCTCGACTCTTGGCCAAGTGGCATTGTGTAGGCGTGCGCCGAGCAGAGCCGGTTTGCAGGGAGGTTTTTCTCTAAAGCAACGGAGAGGCTTGATTTGCCTGCCTGAATGAGGTTTTGGAATGTACAACCATTAACGGCCGCGTCCCAGACATGCTTGTCCGAAGGACCTCTGCAAACACGTGGAGTAGGGTGGCAGAGAAAGGTCAAGCAAAGGCCAAATTATTTGATATCAAAAGGATATCTAGTGCTCTCACCAGACATATCATAACCGTGATAACAATAATCCTAGAAAAATGCAGATTTTCATCCAACATGGGATGCTTTGTGGCTTCTAATCTGTGGCGAGCATTCATTAACATTTTCTGAAATGGCCTCTCATGATCTCTGCAGAGAGAGTCTCTGTGTGATGTCACTAAATTAATATAGTCCCCCATTTTCCATTTGGTGCTATTACTTAATTTAGGCATCAGTGTTGGGCAAGGTAGAAAGAGATGAAGAAGAGTTGACAACTGTGTATACATGTTCATGTATTGGTTGTGCATGTAGAAACATGACCCATTTTTCTCAGAGTTTTGTGAAAAATAGCTTTGATAAGTCTTTTCCCCCCTCATTTTTCTTAGACTGTAATGCAATTTAACAGTTGTGGAACTGTGTGCATGAATGTGTTTTGAGATAGAAAAGATTTTTTCTCTCTCTCTCTCATTCTTCATAGGCTTAAATTTATTCAACTGTTTTGGTGAAATTACCAACTTCTTCTTGACTGGGAGGGACTACCATACAAGGAGTGAAGGGAAGCAGGGTGTGTGTGTGTCCTAGGATCCCTATTAAAAAAAAATCACCATAATCAGTTCTTATTTGTTTGGGACTCAGTCAGTCCCTTTTACCTTCAATTATTTTATTCCCCCCAACCCATTAGCTGTTCATTTAGAAATGTAGTTACTAAACAATTTGGCAATCTTGGATTAACACATCACTCAAGAAAGGCACACATGCACACATTGTTTCATTCAGTAAAGCAGAAGAATAAAGCTTTTGAAGTAACCTGTCTATAATTTTGCACAGTTAATCTCCTTCTTCGGGTCTATCATGCCTCCAGGCTTCCAAGTTTCATTCAAACATGTGTTATGGCCATTCAGGTTTCCAATAGAATCATAGACTCATAGAGTTAGAAGGGTCCAACTCCCTTCCCAATGCAGGATCTCCAGCTAAAGCATGCCTACTAGGTAGCTGTCCATTCTCTTTTTGATGATGTCCAACAAAGAAGATCCCACCACTTCTCTAGGCAATTGGTTCCATTGCTGACCGTTGTTAGGCCATTTCTGCCCTGCACTATTATACTGCTATTATTCCACTTTCAACATCCTGTGGAATTCTGGGATTTGTAATTTATTGAGACCAAAGAGCTCTCTGGCTGAGAATTCTAAATGCCTCTCCTTAACTTGCAAACCCCAGGATTCCACAGGATGTTGAAAGTGGAAAAATAACACTATAACAGTGTAGTACAGAAATGGCCTTACTATCAAAAAGTAATGTTCTAATGCTCAATCAAAATCTACTTTCCTGTAACTTCAAACCACTGGACCAGATTCTCCCCTCTGAGACAGCAGAAAACAGACCTGCCTCCTTTTTTTCTGTGACAGTCCTTGTGGTATTTAAAGAGTGCAATCATATCACCCTTCAGTCTTCTCTTGCTCAAGCTGAACATGCTCAGCTCCTTCAACTTTCCTTATATGTTTTGTTCTGTTGTCATTCTTGCTGCCCTCTCTGAACCCACTCCAGCTTATGTATATCCTTCTTAAAATGAATGCCCAGAACTAAACATAGTAGTCCAGATGAAGATGTAGGAAGTGGGTGCTTACTTGGAGAAGTTCTAAATCCGTTCTGTATGGTCTGTCCCTGACAGTGAATGTCCTAAAGAGTGTTTCCTCACTGTTACAGGCCTCTCCATTTTCCTTGACATTTTCTTCCTGCTTTTGATACTGTATTAACAATTCTCCTTGGGTTTTATCCAGGAAGTCCTCATGTTCTTTGATGCATTGAAGGGACTCAATATGTAGCTGTAGTGCACTCACCTTCTCTTCCAAGCGAGCTACTGATTTGCACTTGCTGCAGGTTTAGTTAGTGATGCTTTCTGGCAAGGAGACAAACATTGCACATACATTGCAGCAGAAAACTATGGATCCTTCTATCTCCATCTCTGCAGTTATTTCTTCCCACTTCCTCCCTGTAATATCTATATGGGGCATATGGAATATACCTTCATGTGAATGAGAGAAGCAGCAATTCAAATTTCTCTAATCACAGTCTGGATCCAGACCCACAGTCAGATTGGATTTGGATCACTCCAGTGATCCAGTGCGTATCAATGAGGAATCCAGGGCAGAGCCCTAGTAATTAGTTTGGAATGTGGGACACTAGCAGAGTAGGAGGGATTTTTTGTTTTGTTTTGTGAGCCGCAGGTGGCCTTGCAGAATTTTATGACTGTTGTGGATATAGCCCAGTTTCTTCCCAGGTGGTCCAAAGGACAGAAGGATCAAACTTGCTTGCCTCCATTTGTATCCACAAGTAGAAACACTGCATCTGTTCAGGAGTTTAAAAAGACAAAAATGGATGTGGGGAAGGCAGAACTGGGAGACTGTCTATTCCATTCTATGCTGTTTATTTCACTATTTAGCTAGCAGGGGCACAATCTAAGCATAATTTCCTTGGTAAATTTTACTGGCTTGCTGCATTATCTCATGTCCTCTTTCTCAAGAGAAAGGGACTCCTCCCATTTTGCCTGCTTGGAGAATACGTATTCTTTCTTGCTCCCGCCACAACCATATCCCACAAGCCTCGTCCATATAGTGAAGTCATTCCAGACAATGGAGCCATTGCTCAAATATCCCCAACACAGTAGTTACCTACCATCTGAATATCGTTTTGGAAATTTTCCCATACTCAGTGTGTTATGGGTGGTGGAGACACTCCACAAGTGATCATCTGATGCACCTGTATCTCTATTACAGTAAACACAGCCTTGATATTTACAACCTATCTTTTGGAACTCAGTTGCCTTCACATCTGCCTTGCAGTAAACATGCATTATTAAAAATTTTCTGCTTAGAAGAGCCCCACAGTTGTAAAATAGTTTTCATTACAGGACTGTCCAAGTTACTTTGGAAATCTCTTCTGTTTTTGTTTTTGTTTTAAATTCAGACTTAGCCAGGAGATAGATTCTGAATGTACTGAGTTGTAGCCTTTGGTCCAGTTTTATACATATTCACACAAGCAGAGAGAATGTGTGTGCACAAGCATTTCTTTCCACTGTCACTTTATTACATGAACATACATCGATGTCAACATGCACACATAATAATACACATTTCTTTGGAAAGGAGTATCTGTCGAAAGGAGTATTTGAAAGGGATCTTGCAGTGATGGAAATCTCACGGACCTGGAAACTAAATTTTTTTTTTTTAGGAATCTTTTTAGGGCTTCAGATCTGATGATCAATGAAACCTGGAACATGCAGAACATTTAGGCTATTAGGCTAACACAACACTGTTATAGTGCTATTATTCCACTTTCAACATCCTATGGAATTCTGGGGTTTGTAGTTTACTGAGGTGCAGGAGCTCTCTGGTTGAGAATTCCAAAGGCCTCTTCCTAAACTACAAACCCCAGGATTCTATGAGAGGTTGAAAGTGAAGTAATAGCACTGTAACAGTGTAGTGTGGAAAGGCCCTTAGTCAAGCCTCAGCCCCCCACTGGACACTCGTTCCCAGTAATTTGTACAAGCCCTCCCTCCCTCCCTTTTTTTTTAATTGCTCTGACTGCAGTCTTCCAACTCTGCTCTTTGACCTGTGCCACTGTTGTATTAATTACCATTAAATCAATCTCAACTTATGGCAACCTATGAATGTGAGACTTCCAGGCCACCTTGTTATCAACAGCCCTGCTGTTATTATCAGTGACGGAGCTTGGAGTGTGTGGAGGGGGGTGGGAGGGGACAGGGCTACAGCACAAGGACCATGGCCACTGTGCATGGGGGCATGGCTACAGTGCATGGGGGTGTGGCCAGGGTAAGTGGGGGCGTGGCTACAGGCCAGGACACCCCAAAAACATTGCCACCAGGGGCAAACCGCCCTCCCATCCCTATGTGGCTGGTTGTTATACAGAATGTTTTATCATTTAAAGCAAATCATGTGAGACTTCTCCTCTACTGTTTAGTTTACTCTGGTAAAAATGAAAATAACAAATGTTTAAGGGTATATACAACATTAAGTTACAGTCATAATGTAATGTGGTTATACCTTTTTTTTCAGTACAGAAAGGAATTAATGACAAGTAACTACTTTTTGTGACTACTTACTGCCAAGCTGTGGGGAGAAGGACATGCTGCTTGTACGCTACATGGACAGGAGCACTAACACATAGACATTACTGTCACAAATGGTTCAAGATCCCCAGGTTGAGATCTTTTGTACCAAAAAATGCAGGCTGTTAATGATATCCAGATGTTTTGGCTTCCCTCCTTATAAAGAGAAGCATGGATTATTCACTGGTACACACAAAACCCTCTTGCATTCAGGTCATTTGTAAAGGTTTGTGTGGAACAGATGTGCAAGCACACCATGGGACAACTACATTATCTATATCAAATTAACTTTGGACCCTTGCGGTCTCGGTTTTAATTTCACATAAGACAGAAAAGTCAGCAGCAGTTTTCCAGCAAAGTATGTTGCTTCCTCTATACATTTGCAGGCCTCAAACCAGACTTTGAGGAAGATTATTGTTTCTCTCAAAAGAGCAAGGTAAGTTTCTGTAATATCAGAAGTTTGTCATCAGTGCCTAGCTTCTGTCATACATATGGCACATTGGCCTGGGCTAAAGCAAGGCACAGCACTTTACATGGGTTCTTTACAGCAGGGGGCATTTTTGTTTTAAGTTCACACAGTGGAGAATATCTGAACACCAGCACTTAAATAGAAAACCACAGGATATGGAAGGATTACCTGGATTTATGGTAGTGTAGCAATTTATCTGATCCCCCATGACCTCTCTCAGCAAAAAAAAAATACCCTGACAGATGCTGATAGGCAATCTTTCTCTACTTCTAAAAGCCCTCTTAGCCAACATGAAAGACAGCTTGATAGAATGTCTAAAGGGTAGCCATATTCATTTGCAGTAGCACAAAATGGCAATGGGTCCTGTAATAGCTTGGGTTCATATAAATGCAATCCAACATCCTCTCACTATAGCACGAATGTTCACGTGTGGAGATATACTATGTCAGCACTATAGAACGCCCACACAGAATAGCAACATTGCACAACACATGTCAATCATGGGCACTATTTGCAGTTCCACATGCAACTGCAATATAAAGTGTGCAACTGCAGGGCACAATTACGATGTACAACTGCAATGAACACTCACAATAGGGGACTATGATATGCAACCATGAGGCACAACCACAGGCACGATGTGCCAAAGATCACCCAGTGGGTTTCCATGGCCGAGCAAGAAATCAAACCTTGGTCTACAAGGTGGTAGTCCAATGCTCAAACCACTACACTACTCTGGCTCTCTATCAGCCATTTTTCAATCTATTTTTCGAAGAAATGTGGAAGTCACTAGGACTCCTGAAGGGACATGTATAGCCCTTTTGTCATGCAAGCATTGCTGCTCCCAAGACATATCCAGGCTAATGAATCAAACTAGTATGAACTGTTTTCTTGAAGTATGGGTCTGTTGACCTCTGATATTCTATTCATTCTATACATTTATGGCCTCTTTTCTTCTGTAGTGGGCCTCAAGGCATCCAACTTGAAGTTTCCAAGCAGACTCCAAACTCAACAATGTCCAGGCTCAGATCTGGACCCTTTCCCACTGTACAATTACTTACTGTGCCACAGTCCTGTCCTATGGAATCCTGGGGTTTGCAGTTTAACGAGGTGTGTTTGGAATTATCAGGTGGAAAGTTCTAGTGTCCCATCTAACTACAAGCCCCAGGGTTCCATAGGATGAAACCATGGCAGTTAAAGTAGGAATCCCAGTGCTACAATTGTGTAGTGTGAAAGAGCCCCTGCTTAGGTTCAAGCAGAGTGTCTTCCAACCATAACACAAGAACAATTCATAGCTTGCATTTAGCTTCCCTAAGCCCTAGGGCCCAAGGCAAACAGAATGCAAGGACAAAGTGATTCTGAAAGATAATAATGGATCAGACTCCGGAACACTAGTTTTGTTGTATCATTGAAACATCTGGCACAGTCAGTGCATTTTCAAAATGAGTGGCTAAACTGAGAGCTTTAAAATGAGGAATATATATTAATTGCCAAAGGATTGTTCCTTATCAAAAATTTAATTCATCTTGCACAAGGCTGTGCTGAATTATACCAAAGTGAAGACAAGCAAGTGAAGTCAACTTTTAAGTGCAAATTATCCTAGAAGTTATATAGTCTTAATTTTCCTCTCCCTTCCCCCACAAAATATACTTGATGTATACTTACAACTATAAGTAATGGGAATGAACATCCCATCTAACAACCGGGGGAGGGAATGAATATTTATATATTAATTTATATTTTGCCTTCCTCCTAGTATGGAACCCAAGACAACTCACTGTCCTTTGCTAAAGAAAGTGGCTTCTACATCAGAAGCGTGAAATGAATCTGAAGCTCTTTACTGGATTCAGGAAACAATCCTGCTTCAGCTAAATGCAGGAATAGTTTTCAGTGATTCCCCCATTCATCTGTTTAATTAAGTCTCTCATGCTTTTTTTTTTATTTGAGAGAAACAAGTAGGAAGTCAATACTGAGTCAGTCCCCTTAATTCTAGACCCTGTAATAGATTTCACTAACAAGTACACAGCAATGAGAACAAAAATCCTGTTAACAGACTTCACTTGTAAACATTATCTCAGCCTCAATTATCTCCAGGTTTTGCAAGTGGTTCATATATTCCTTGCCTGATGCAATTCAGTTTGGAACACAGGAGGGAGAGGAGAACAGTTTGTTTAGCTGGCATTTTGATATGTGCTTAACAAACGTACAGTACCCTGGTCAATTTGTGGACCAGTATACTGCTTTGCCTTCAGTATTAATGCCTCAAAATTTTGAAGAAACCTCCCTGATCAAACATGCATACAAAATGTATAGAAGGGGAATGTGCATGTAAACTTGCGTATAATCTAAGTGGATAAACCCTCGAGAGCCAGCGCAGTGTAGTGATTTGAGTGTTGGATTATGGCTCTGGAGATTAGGGTTCAAATCCCCGCTTGGCCATGGAAACCCACTGGGTGACCTTGGGCAAGTCAAACTCTCTCAGCCTCAGTGAAAGGCTAAGGCAAACTCTCTCTGAATAGATGTTTGCCACTTCCGCACTAGCCTGTTATAGCATTATGATTCGACTTGCAACATCCTATGGAATCCTGGCGTTTGCAGTTTTGGGTCGGTTGGCCCCTCCTAAAACTACAAACCGCAGGATTCCATAGGATGTTGCAAGTAGAATCATAGCGCTATAACAGGCTAGTGCGGAAGTGGCCCTAGCCAAGAAAACCCAACGATAGATTCACCTTAGGGTCACCATTAAGTCAAAACTGAGGCCCTTTTCGCATGGCATTTTCCATGCGAAAGGGCCCCTCGAGCATTGCGCAAAAGTGAAGAGTGGTCCACACAACTCACTCACATTTGCATGACACTCCAGGGCCTGGCAGGCACTGCTTGCACACTTTTTCTTTTTCGGCTTTAAGCCAAAAATGGTGCACAGTTGCGCATTGCTCCCAGGCCCCGAGCACCCTTACCTTGCGCGTGGAGCCTCAGGAGCTGGGCCAGTTGTGTTTCCTGTCTCAGTGCAGCCTGGGAATGCCCCAGGCTGCACTGTGAAAGAAAGAGGCGGGACTCTAACACGAGCAGGAAGCTCATGTGGAGCTGAAGAAACCTGGACGCAAAGACCTCTCACAAGAGGCTGCTCAGGCGAGCACCACATCCCAGCGCCAAGAAGAGGTAGGATGCGGAAAGGGCCTGACTTGAAGGCACACAGCTACAACAAGCAGAGAAAAAAGCAATGTATAAGAGAGGGATAATTGCAGTAATTGTGTATATTAGGTGTATATATTAGGTGCATATTAGGTGAAAAGGTGTCTATAAGAGAGACGCTCAAAAATATGTGTATGATTTTTGTACAAAAAAAAGTTGCAAACTTATAAAGAAATGGCATGGGAAAATCTAAGGATTGAAAAAAACCAGGAGAAGCTGAAACAGACAAGATTTGTGAATCCTTCGAACGGAGAGTGGCAAAGAAATCTATTTTCTAAGTCTAGAAAAGATCCCAGTTGATTTTAAGTCCAATAAATTGCACAACAAATCTGGATGTCATTGCCCTATCTCACAAATGTACAAATGGGATCCAAAGAGGTTTTCCCAATTGTACCTCATAAGCTCTAACATTTCACAGATGAAAACTGAGACATCGGTGACCAAACATCAAGAGAGTGTAGTCAAGAAGCAAAAGTTGTAAGTGAGAAAGAACAGACAAGCTAGGAGAGGCAGTTTGCTTTTGTCTGAACTTACAGGGAAGGTAAGAGTCCACCCCTCCCTTAACTCTGCCCAGTTAAGTTAATTGAATGCAAACCTGTTTTGTGCTTGGAACTTTAGTGTAGAGCAACTGAAATAAGCTAAGAACAAGGAGACAAAGTGGGAGGAAGAGAGAGAAACGATTGAGCCAATTAACCTGCTGTATTTGGGACTAGCAACTGAGTATACAGTCATCTCTCCACATTTGCTGGGTCAGGGGAACAAGACCCTCGTAAAAGTGGAAAAACCATGAATAACTCTAGGCCCTCCCACCTATTTAACACCATATTCAACCCACCATGGATTCCTTTGAGTCATCAGGGTTCCTTCACAAGGCAGAAGTGGCAAGCTGGTGGGGCTTACTGTTACTCCACACCATATTTAATTTAATTTAATTTAATTTTACAAGCTTCATTCACAGTTTCTCAGTCTCATAAGACTTTGCAGTCCCTATCAAAAATGGCATAGGGAGGCAGCAGAGGCGATAGTAAATAATCTGTGAATAATCAAATCCGCAAAAGTGAAACTCGCAAATGTGGAGGGCTGACTGTAGGTTTTTTCCTTGAGTTTCTACCAACGCACATAAGGCATGGGAAAGACAGAATGAAGAAATCTGGGCATGTTCTGGAACTATGTTGTTGTTATTGTTGATGCTGCTGCGGTGAGTTGTCTTTGATTGTTGGTGACCCTATGAAACAGAGACATCAAAGAGTCCTTTATATTAACAACTGTGCTCAGGTTTTGGTCAATTCACCACTTCCTTCAATTCTTATTTAAATATCTAGGGTGGATTTGAAATACCATCGGTTTTAAGGGCATAGTTGTTGTCTTGGGTCTGGGGTGTTTCATTTCTTTAACTTCTAAATTTAATCAGTGGAGCATGAAGTAATCAACCTTCTTATGCTGGATGGCTTGTGTTTTACAAAAGAAATAGATTTTTTTGGGCAGAACAGCATTTTCTGCTCTGATTTGCTGAACAAAAAAACCCAAACTCCTTCTAATGTCATTACTTAGTCACAGATCTTATTAAAATATTTTTAAAGACAGCTGCATATGCAAACTGATTAAATTTTACATTTGCTTAAAATCAGTAATGTGATTTTAATTATAATGGATCAAGGAATATAAAGGCATTAGTCTGATGTAATCACGTGTGAGCTGATTGGATAACAACATTCCACTCAATTGGTAGCAAGCTAAGCTCACATTAAAATGCAAATGAAGAGCTTCAGCGCATCCTAAAGACTAATATGACAGGCGAAGAACAAATGTATTATTGATGAGGATTTAATTTCCAGTGGAGAGCGCAACACCATTTTGTTAACACCGTCTCCACACTAGGTCCATCTTTGTGTGATAGGTTGCAGAAAAAGACAGAAAGGAATAAAGCAGCTTAAGGATAATTCAATTGTGGATTTGAAAAGGCACCACATTGGGCATACATGGGGCCTGGCGTAAGTTCATTAACACCAGAAGGAATCCATCAGGTTGCCCTATGCTTCCAAGTAAATGTTACTTTTTCAGGATCTCTGTCACGTGACACCAACATGCAAAAATACCTCATGAACATAACATACCCACACCAGGATTAGAGATTTGTATTTTTTCTGGATCATGTTCTTCTAGTCAAGCCTCTTAATGACCTGGAATTCTTTGGTGGGTGGGTGGGTGGGTGGGTGGGTGAGTGATCCATTTCTAGGAAGTATAGCCAGAGCTATTGTGTCTTCCAAAGAAATTGTTCTCTCACTTTAATTGCAGAGTTTCACACAGGATTGCGTCTTGGATTCTGATCAGGAAAATGGTATACTTCAAAATTGTTCTCTAGCTCCATGCTGCTGAAACAAAACAAAACAACTCCTTTCTATATCCTCAATTTTGACACATCATGGTACAATTTTAATGCCCGTGGATGCATGCTTAAGGCAGGATAGGATGAGGCAGAAATGGGTGGAGATAATAGTTAGAAATATTTGAAAAATGGTTGAACATCATGTTTTTAAGTGTTCGGGAATCCTGATGAAAAGAATTCTGGACTGATAAGAATCTTAGTAGTTTGGGACTTTTTCTGCAACATATTTGCACATGGCTCTTTTGCATAGAAAACAGCATTTTCTGTACAGGAAACTGCATTTTCTGCACAGAAAATATTTCTATGTAGAATTATTATTTCCTCTGCAGGAACTTTGATGCAGGAATGTTATTTTTTTGTAGAGATAGTGTTCCTTATGCAGAAACTGCTGTTTTTTGAGCAAAATAATGTCAAGGTTGTTGCCGGGCAGGTAAAGATTTCCTATGAGTGGACGGCAGAGAGAAGAGGCCAGACAGCCAGGTGCAAGGCCAGCAGGATTGTTATGGCTATGCCTTGTGTATTAGAGAAGGCCACACGCCAGAGCACTGATTGGGTCGCCCCACTTGTTCCAGGGTGACAAGGTAGCATAAAAAGGCTGGTGTTTGCCTTGACCAGCTGCCAGTTAGATGCCCTAGCTGGACCTGCCATGCCATTGGCAGTATACTCTTTATGAAGGGAGATGCTGCCTGATTTTTCTCTGTTATCTTCTGTTTTTCCTCTTTGTCTAATTGCTGGACTGCTGGTATGTTTTTGCTAAGCCTTATCTTACAGTGCGGCAATAAATCAAGCCTCTAAGTCTTACTTAATGAGCCTCTGGAATTCTTTCTGCTTCACCGGGAAACTCTGCTGTGGCAAAGTTTTACTTCAAAGATTGCACTCTGCTCGTGCTCAGAGGAGCCAAATCCTGCCAACCCTGACAAATAACCATGTGTAAATTTTGCACAAAATAAGTCTTGAATTGTGAACACTCTAAAAATTGAACACTTTTTTGAAAACTTTCTTGCAGTCAGAATTAAATTGCTAATATTAGCTCATTGCTCCCTTCGAGGAGAAACTTAGTGAAGAATTACAGTTCTACCTTCCCTTAGTGGGCATCACAAGTTCCTTGTAACCCATGCAGAGATCTCACAAAGTTAATTCTAAAAAGTAATTAGTTATAATTCCATGGCAAAGCATGGAATTATAACCTAACTACTATAGTTATAGAGTTCAAAAAGTAACTCTTTATGAGGGATATACATCTTCAACTATTTTGTCCTTGCATGCAAGGACAAACAAATTCTATAGTTTTGTCTCCACTGCAGGAGAACACAAAAGTTTCTGTAAATTTTTTGCCAACAGTTTGCACATTATAAAATGTTTTTGGAAATTATTCCATGTAAAAATACACTTTTTTGGTACAAATATTTAGGACTTTATGTAGAAACATGTTTTTCATACAAAATGCATCACTTTCCTGGAGTACACTCTTTTTTTGCACATAACTATGGTTTTCATAAAAAAAAACCACCAAATTTGTGCAAAACCACATATATTTCTGACAACAACTTTTGTTAAAAAACACTATTTTTGTCCCCAAACACTATTTTGCACACACACAAAAGAAGCACACTGTCCTTTAAAAATTGTGGGTTCTGTGCAGAAAACACAATTTTTCACATAGAAAAGTATTTTTCTGGAAACAGTGAGTTATTTGTACGCTGGGTTGTTTCCTGAACAAAAGCCCTTTCCACATGAGGCTGGTGAAATGCTTTGAGCCATTTCTTACTGGATTTTCTGGGCTTGAAACAAGGCGGACTTTCCCTCATTTCCTTCCATACAGCTTCTGCGTATGTTCCATTCTGATTCGGAGGAGTGCAAGTCCATGAATCCACATTACCTCCGCCATGGCCACTCCTGCTACTCGCCTCACCCCACACCATCGGCTGTGATTGCCCCCCCTTTTTTGCATGGTTTAGTACGTCATTGCGTACTTGCATATGTGCGTGTGTGCGTACGTGCGTAAGTCCATACTACCCCCTAGCCCCTCCCATGAGCTCTTCCCTGACCACCAATTCGCATTGGCTTGAATGTATGTGTCCGCACCACTGTGAAAGTATGAATTGGATCGATCTGGAAAATTGGAAAAACGATTTCTTCTGGTTTTCAAATAACGTGCTTTATCCCCACATGGGGGTGCATTTAGTTGGAATTACATGAGGAATGAAGGTAAATAAACTGAACCTAGTCTGCTGCAAGGTGCAGAAGACCTCTGCGGGAAGACACATTGGCCCACCTTAATAACCGCGTGTGGAAAGGGCCAAAGAGTTATCTCCTGAAACACTCTAGCATATGGAAATACTTGTCAGAAGTAGTATAGAATTCCTGTTTCTTTGTTGTTCTTCCAAACTAGGTTTCCTGAATGTTACTGTAAATGTTTTACCTGTTATTGTTATAACTAGTTATTTCTATGCTCTGTTTGTTTGTTTTAAATTTTATCGAATATAACAAGAACAGAACAGAACATATAAGAAAACAGACAATATACAAACAATGCACATTAAAAAATTTATTTTAATGTCCATGCTATGTTTGTGATAAAGCTGCATTGGTGTAAACCTGCTATAAGGAGTATGTCATCCTGCTACAAAAGGCCGCCATGCAAGGTATCACGAGGCAAAGGGGAACATTGTTTTTCCTCACAAAATTCCCTGGATCAGGCTCCTTGCCTCTACAGGGAATTATTATTGTGAGAAATTCACATCCTAAGATCTTGTGGTGCTTCCCATAGTAAGCATAAAAGGTATAAAACAAGTATGGAGGTGTCCTTATCTTTCCGAATCTTGGCACTTGGTAATTTGGAAGAGTAGCCATATTAGTCTGCTGCAGCAAATTAACAAGGAGTTATATGACATCTTCAAGATTACATAGATTTGTTATAGTATGACCTTTCATAGATGTCTATGCCACTACTTCAGATGCATGGACTGCATTTAGGCATATAATGATAAGCCTAAACAAGATTGCTTTCCTTCATATTCATAAATGCATGTACTTGAAGTCACCCATGGTGACTTCTGCTGAAACCTCAGGGCTATCCAGAACTTCTGCTTTTGAGGAATCACCTGTCTTTGCTATGTGCTGTTCAGCCAACATTCTTTCACTTCTGTCTTCTTGGACACACAGTTACCTGTGTGATTTCACTGAGGCAGAGTTACAAAGAAACTCTTTGGTACACTTGCTAGAACATTAGAGTGTTGGACACTTTCTCCCTTGATTTAATTGCTGCTTTGAGTTGGTTATGGGCTGTAATGGCACATATTTGTCATAGCTTGTTACAGCCTTGGTCAATAGAATAATGGAATAATCAATCACCTATATTTTAGGACAAAGCGTAATAAATAAGGAGTATAATAGTCAATCCAGTTTCTTACCAAGGAAAGTTTTTTTTAAAAGTACAGTGGTTGTCAGTGGTAAACTGCTGATAATAAGTATGCAAACATTGACCCCAAGTGTTACACTGGAGAACATAGAAATTAAAATCATCTATCTTATTTGTTCGGAAGCCCCCTCAGATAATAAGGATGGCATTTAAGAAGGAAACTTGAGTCAGGCTCAGATTACTTCTCCCAGTTAGCTCAAAATTAAATGAAGTCAAAAACGTAGAAAATACGGGTTTAATTAAAGACACTCTACCAGCTCATAAATTATACATTATCCTTCCTGTTGCAGAAAAGTCCAGGCAGGATATTAATTGTAAGAATTACTGGTAATCTCTCTATCTTCCCCACCCCTTGCAAAAAAAATAGTTTAGTTCATCTTTCTATGGCTTAGGCAGCAGATGCAGGAAATGAATGACTAATCAAGACAGTTTTTATATTAATGCCTCACTCTGTGGCAATTTTTTCCCCAAAAAAAGTTCTCTCCTGCAGATTTGTGGTGTTAGGTAACATATAAGAACCCTGCCTTTTGATTAGCAGTAAGATTCTTGCACCCTCAAAGACAACCACAAAGCCATATCCCAATTACTCTTTCAGAGTTGTATGTGCCTATGCTTTTTGGAAACCAATGAATGCTCAATAATTCCAGTTGTGTCAAAGATAACTTATACTCACAAAAATCTTGCTTCATGGAGTTGCAAATTTTATGGGAGAAATGCTGGGAAATTCTTTCAGTAGATACTCATGATTAAAGCCATTACTTATGTTCACTGGTGGACAACCCACTGGTGTGGGTGTGTGGCATTGCTAGGAGTAGTTTCTGTACTCATGGGCTAATGATGCTTATGATATTTACTTCTCAATTATCTTTCCCTCTCTTCTTTTCTCCCCATGCCCAAACTCTCTGTCACACACACACACACACACACACATATGCACATTTCCCATATAAGAACATCCAAGATGATAATTTGCTTTGATTCAGGACAAATTTCAGAGTTTCTCTCTTAACGTATACCTAGATGCTAGATTTACTAAGAAAATGTAGCCATGCTAACTCTGATTTGGGGAATGTCAGCTCAGAAGTAAGTCTCATTGCGTTCAGTGGAACTTATGATAGCATGTTTCTAAATATATTGCCCAAAGTAAGAGTTATCAAAAATATTTCATAAGTAATCCATACCAACCTTCTTGACCCTGGTGCCCTCCACAGGTGTCAGACTAAAGCTTCCATCATGTTTAGCCAGCATAGTCACTGGATGATGAGAACTATAGTCCAACTCATCTGGAAGGCAGCAGGATACCTTCCAGAATGATGGCTGCTTTATATAAAAAAGACAGTATTTAATTCACAGAATTGCATAGTATTAGAGCTGGAAAGGGCCACAGGGACCATCCAGTCCAATCTCCTTCATGGTGGAATACTTAGCTAAGGAAAGATGGCCATCCAACTTCTATTTAAAGGCCTCCAAAGAAGGAGAGAGCTCCACCTTTGAAAACAGCTTATTGTACTCTCTAATTCTTCTTTATGATTGATAGAATCTCTTTTCTTGTACTTTGTATCCATTGGTTCTTGTATTAATCTCACCCCATCTTTTACATGATGTCCCTTCAGATATTGAATGATAGCTTTCATATCAGCTTTCAGTCTTCTTTCCTCCAAGGTAAACATATCCAGCTCCTTAAGTGGCTCCTCCTAGAGCTTATTTCCAGAACCTTTACCATCCTGGCCACCAGTCTCTGAACATGTTCCAGAGAATTCCTTTTCCCTTTCTAACAAGTGCATGATCTGCCATACAAAAGAGGACATGTGTACATCCCAACATTTTTGAAGATCCAAGATTCTAACAATTGACTTATTATTATTGAAGAGGAAGTTAAAGGATTAATATTCTCTCTTTCCAGAATAGATGATTATTGGAACATGACCCTTTAAAAAAAAGAGAGAGAGAGAGAGAGAACATTTCTTTTATTCACTTATACTATCAACTCCTTACCTACTCATAACAGTGCTAAGAAAATTAAGCTATGTGCACCCTTATATTGGGTACATCTGCTCAGAAGTAAGTGCCATTGAGTTCAATAATATAGTACTAACTTAGGCCCTTTCCACTAACTTAGACCCTCTTTGCAAAGTCATCTGGTGGGGATCCTGGCAATGGCCTTGCCGGGAGAGGAGCGCAACAGCAGCACTCTCCTCCGCAATGCCTGGCTTCCTGCAGAAGGGAGTGCAATGGCCACACTTCTTCCTTTCTTCCGCAGCTGGGTAGTTTCCCAGGCTGTGCTGGGGCAGGAAGCACAACTATTAAGCTTCCAGGGCTTCTGCAGGACAGGTAAGTGCGGGATGGTGGCATGATCGCGTGTCATTGGTGGGGAAAACCCATCAATGATTTAATCCACGATCACACTGCCTGGAGATAGAGAAGGATGGGAGTGCAATGACGTCACACAGAAGTGTCATTGTGATCCCATCCTTCTCCCATCCCCATTGCAGGATAGGAGGGCGGTGTGAAAAGGGCCTTAGTTTATTTACTTTACATACTCATTTAGGGTTTATTTATTAAATTTATATACAATATTACATGATGGTCAAGGCAGTTCACTGCAATAATTCAGATACAATAAAATATATAAAACTGTATTAAATTCAAGGTCAACAAAAACATAAGAACAAGAAAGGTATCAACACAATAAAAAGAGCCAGTTAACACCATGACAAACACACCTACTTGTCATGTTATGAACCAAAGGCAAATCTAAACTGAAATATCTTTACCTGCTCAGTGAATGACCAGGTTTTGCCCAGAAAGGGATTCCAGAGCCTGCATACACATGTACTTCAGATGTTAGGGCATGTGTGTGGCTACAGCTGTTAAATCAGTAGGGTTATGTTGGCATCAGAAAAATATATATGTATGAGAGAAGGAACAGCACAGGAGAAACTATATACATTTTTTGTTGTTGTGGGTGAAGGGGTGAGTTTTGTCTAATATACTGCATTTCTGAAATAAGACAAACATATTGGACAGTAAAGTCTTTGCTTATTTTGTTTTCATATTGAAGAACAAAAATAAAGTTTTCTCCCTTCTGGACAATAATATAGCAGTACTTGCCTATTTCTACTAATTGTTTTGCCTTTGACGGGTTTTTGAGAAAAGATTTCATAAAGGCTTGGGCAGCAAAATATGCTATTTCCATGCAAACTTGTTTACTAAAACCCATTATTAAAAAGCAACAACAACAAGCAAAGAAAAGCACTAGACTGTTTGCCCAATTTCCAAATCATTATGCTATTTAAAAAAAAACCTGCATGAAAAATTGGATTTATTTATTTTATTTTATTTATAAACTAAATCCAAATTTTCATGAAGTTAATTTTTTTAAAAAATAGGATAATGCTTTGGAAATTGGTCAGAAAAGATTTATTTAAAACTGGCATGTCCTAGATATAAATTGATTTGTCCATCTCTAAATGTGGCCGCATCGTGAAACTGTATACTGGTATTGTAATATTGGTAGGCGTTTTGTTATCCCTTTCCAATAATTTCCAGCATGGATTATTTCAACATTCCTTGGCCATTTTCATACAATCACCAATTTTTATTGCATGAAGGTTCATTGCATGAGAAACTCATTTAGTTTTCATTTTAATCCCAGTCTACTCAGTTGACTTCTTGTGGAACTGAACACAGACCTGAACACAATTTGCTTCAGAAATCCATGCCTTTCTGAAGTTGACCTACAATTTGCAAAGCACAATAAAAATGACTTTAAAATATGCACTGTTGAAAAAAACCGCATCTCTTTGAAAAATGCACAAACGTCAGTCACTCAGAAATTGTGTACAAAACTCCCTGTTATTTTTTTAAAAAATAAGCACCCAAAAAAGAGTCCATTTTGAAAAATGTGCATGGAAATAAATAAAAATATCCACATAAAGGGAAAAAGTCTTGTAGTATAATACAGAGTCGACTCAGAATCAGTTTGACACTGGGGGAAAAATGAGAACTTTGTCAAGACCAAGTTTGACAGATTCACACAGTTCTAAAGGAAAAGGACTGAAGTGTGAAGAATGTATTTTCAGAGTGGCATTAAATACTCACGAGAGGTGTCATAATTAATCAATTAGTGGGTGATTTTAAATTTAAACCACTTTTACCCTGTAATTGAGTTGTCTTTCTATCACTTAAAAGGAGAAACTTCTTTTTCCCCATAGGAATCATGTAATCAATGGAAAGAAATAATGTTAAGTTTAAATTATTGATTAAGTATAGGTCTTGTGTCCTTAGCAGTAGCTAAACATGTTGGAACACAACTTCTGGTCAGAGTTACTTTTCCACTAAACAATCAGTTTCACTGAATCATAGAATCACAGAGTTGGAAGAGACCATAGGGGCTATCCAGTCCAACCCCCTGCCACGCAGGAACACACACCAAGCACTCCTGACAGATGACCATACATCATCTGCTTACAAACCTCCAAAGAAGGAGACTGCACCACAGTCCAAAGCAGCATATTCCACTGCCAGACCACTCTGACCATCAGGAAGTTCTTTCTGATGTTCAGGTGGAATCTCCTTTCCTGCAGCTTGAATCCATTGCTCCTTGTCCTTGTCTCTGGAGAAGTGGAAAACAAGCCCACTCCCTCCTCAACATGACATCCCTTCAAATATTTAAACATGGCTATCATGTCTCCTCTTAACCTTCTCTTCTGCAGACTAAACAGACCCAACTCCCTAAGCTGCTCCTCATGGGGCATGGCTTCCAGATCCTTTACCATTTTGGTCACCATCCTCTGGACACATTCCAGCTTGTCGATATCCTTCTTGAATTGAGGTGCCCAGAAGTGGTCATGGTATTCCAAATGAGGTCTAACCAATGCAGAACAGAGTGGTACCATTACCTTCCTTGATCTAGAATCTTATCAGGCTTAAAAAAAATTCTATACTATGGCTGAGCTCCTACATCAAAGAGGCAGAACATAAAGCTCTGCACACACAGTTCTATATCGTCCCAACACCTCACCACCTGTCAAAGCCACTAGGAGGGGTTTCTCGTATTGCTTCCTGCTGGTGGGGAGGGAGGGGGAAGAAAATAATGAAGAAGCAGCTGGTCTCAGTTTGGAACGGGGAGAAACGAGGGTACAAACACAGACAGAGTGCACTCTTCTTTTCCTTTCCCTTGGACCCCAAAACAGTCACATCTTCATGGTTGAAATGACTCCCCCCTCCTCTCCCCACTGATGAATAGCAACAACAGCAGCTTCTCCTGGGTCTTTACAGCTGCAAGGTTCATTTTGCGATGAGATACAGAGTGTGCATGGTTTTTTTTTTGGCAAGGTATGTTTGGAGGCAGCTTGCCATTGCCTTCCTTTGAGGCTGAGAGACTTGCCCCAGGTCACTCAGCAGGTTTCCATAGATGGAGGTTTAAACCATGATATCCCAGAGTCCAAATCCAACATTTAGACCCCTACGTGTGTAACAAAACACATTTTAAAAGCTGCTCATGCTGTTATTGCTTTAGGGTGGAAAAAGAAATCAAAGTGTAATGAGTTTTATTTGATAAAATATATAAAAAAAGCTATATCATTTGACTTTCTTAGGGAAGGAAGGCTAAAATATAGTGGACAATGTAGTAAAGAATCATGGAGTGATAACTGGAAAATAATGATTGAGAAAGCAAAAGAAAATTTGGGGTATGAAGATGTGAAAAATGTGATTAAGATTATATCTCATATCTCTGAAAAAGCTTTTTCATACAAATGGGGTCTGGATCCTCTGTTAGCCATTTGAGGGGTAGGGTGGGAGTTAGGTTTTAAAAGCAGTTTTTCTCTTGTAATAACATTGTAATACAGAGACATTCTTATGTGTAAACCATGCTTACATGACAATATGTCACTGAGAGGATGCTGCTCCATGCCAAACACTTAGGCCATTTCTGCTTCTTACCTTTTTCCATTGTTACCACAGCATGGCGTCATTCCAGTAACACCTTTGCTGAGATGGGAGTGTGTCCCCGATGCTCCCCTCTGCACCCGGCCGGCTGTCTGTGAATGGGAGTGCCAGCGACACACTCCTTACTTTTGCAGTGCAGCCAGCCTCTTTCCCATGCTGCACTGGGGAAGGAAGCACTACATTGCACTTCCTCCCATTCCATATGGCCACCAGTGATGGGACCATTGCATGATTGTGGGCCATTAACCGATTTTTTCTGTTAATGGTATATCCTGCAGTCATAATGGGTGGGAACATGTTGGCAGTGGAACTGCAACAACGTTCGGCAGTAGAACAACTCGCAGACTGCTGCCAATGCATTGCGGGGCAGTGACATCATGCAGAAATGGCCTCAGTTTTGTAGATTCTGTCCAACATAAACATTGCGTAGGTTTCAGGAATAAATCAATGTCTTGCCCCTCACTTGTACATCAGCCATCCCTTAGTGGCTAGTGGTGTCCCCGCTAGAGGGACAACAAATCTGCTCCATTTTAAAGCTATTCCAGATTCTGCCGAACCCTGTCCTCAAAATGGTTTGGCACCTTGGCTGGCTGCTTTAAAGGTCAGACTAAAGCCCAGAGCATATTTGCCAGCCCACTGATAGGGGAGCCACTGGATAGCACTGCTGTTAAGGAAAAAAAATGTAAAGACTCCCAGGGTTTGAAAAGTCTCTCTGTAATGAGAGGACAATGTTTTCCCAGCTGTGCTTCAAAAAACCAGAAAGGCATATAAATTCCCATCTGCTAAGCTTTTCACAAAATATAGCAAGACACACTTATGAAAGCAAAGACCCATACAGCATTATATCTCCACTTAATTGGACCCACACTGCACACCTTGATGGAACATCTTGCAGCCAGTGTAAAACTTGATTGTCAACTCTCTCTTCTTTGGGCAAAGCCTTTGATAAATGCTGCTTTCAGTGTTGTGAAGCAGCAGCTGTCACTCACTTCCTAGCAACAGAGAGAAAGCTGGTCAGGCTGCTGTTGAAGGAAGAGATGTGTTTGGCTTTAAAATTAGGAAGCAGGCAGATAGAAAGCCTTGGCGACAAAAGAAACAGGCGGGAAAACAGCATCAATGCAATAAGAGAGGACAGGAATATGTGAACTAAGGGCAACCCAGGGGTTTTAAAAGGCAACATTTCTATTTAAGACAGATGATGGATAAGGTACTTCACATTCCAACACATTACTAGAGAGAAAGCACATGAACGAAACCTGCCTTAAGAAAGAGAACAATTTACACTAAAAAAGAGAGAGAAAGAAACTGTTCCATGGTTCAAAGGCTGAAACGTTGTCTGAGAAGGACTCAGAAGGAGAGCTACAAGTGACTACACTTATGGAGGATTCATAAAGTACGTTTACAATGGACAAACTAATCCTGATTATGCTTCAAATCGCAACGATGGAGCATAACCCATATTGGCTTCTGTATTGTTAGAAGTACTTTCCATTCAAAGGAAAACAGTTTTATAAGACTGGAATACCTATAAAGTGCCATCACAGTGATATCTAGATCTAAAATAGTGTGTAATCGTGCAGCTTCTTGTAATTATATCCAGGGAAGACTTTCTAAAAGTATTGAATTCAATATGAGTCATTTTCTCAACAGCCTAGTGACAAGTGAAGTCACATTGATATAAAGGTAGGAGTGGGGAATATGTGGCCCTCCAGATGTCATTGGACTAGTTTCAACCAAAACTGCCATTGATCGTGTTAGCTGGGTCTTATGGGTGTGATAATAGGGTTTCCCATTATCCAGGCTTCAGTGCTGAAGGGGAATAGTTCTCCCTTCAGGCATATAAAGTGAGAAAGATGAGAACTTTTGAGATGCTTCTATGGAGAAGTTATAAAATCCTTGAGAGACCACCAGGTAGAGACAGAGACAACAAAAGAGACACCCAAAACACCAACAAGGGGCAAGGATGCCGGTAGAGATAGGCACAGGCCGTCTCCTGGCCCTTCCCTGCATACCATCTAAGAAAAGGACCAACTGCTGTGAGTAGCTTAGAATGTATTCAGGTGGCTGTGTTAGGTCTTTTTGTTACTCTAGGAAGTTTGACTGATCTGAGAATCTATCTGCTCTTCTAAGTACTTGTAACTATTAAGTGTACCTGAAAAAGGGGGGGTCACATTGTATTATTTCATAAGTATTATTTTCTTGTTTATCTTGCATGCCTTAAAATAAATACTTTCTGTAACACCTCTGTTTCCTCTCCATTCCCACATGTCCTTCAGCAACACACGTACCTAGGATTCCTCTCACGCAGAAAGGGGGAGGTGAGGGAAAGGAAAGGACTTTAAGCATAGAGATTGTTAAACCCAGGCAACATCCCACTGCGTTGCTGTTCTTTGGGTTTAATCGGTGGGTGGTGGTAATGCATAATTAAGAGAATTTGGGGGAAATCCCTAGTTTCCATTCAAAGCAGAAGTCAGCATTGAGTGGGGGGAGGTCCCCCTTATTTCCCCAATCTCCACAACGGGAACTGAAGACCAAAACATCTTGAGGGACATACATTACCCGGCAAAACTGCAAGAGGGTCCCAAAACAGCAAAGGGGGGGAAATTAATCAATCCAAACAAAGAAGTGGATGTAAATACAATACATATATTGAAAATAACTGTACAACTGCATAGTGGTAAAGCCTCCCCCCTCCCACAAAAACCAATCAGACCAGAAATGAGTCCTAAATGAAAAATAGAAGTGATGTAATGTCACTTTCAGTGGGGCTGGGGGCTGGGGGTCCCAAGGGGCAAAAATAGATCCAAACATCCAATCATAGCCCATGCTCATTAGTTTCCAAGTCTAATCTGTCAGTCAGCATGAGCACAGCTAATCCCCTGCATGCCCAATTCTCTGTGCTTCTGAAGAATCTTATTTTCCTTTCCATCTCTCATTTCTCTTAAATAGGATAAATGTTAGGACCATAGGACCTAGGAGTTGGAAGGAACTACAAGGGCCAGCTAGTCCACCCCCACCATGCAGGACGACACAACTGAAGGATCCCTAAAGATGCCCATCCAACCTCTCTTTAAGGATCTCCAAAGATGGAGAGTCTACCACCTTCTGAGAATATTGTGGAGAGATATTCCTGATATGAATTTTTTTCCTACTCTTCCCTTTAGTTCTGTCTGTAGATTTGTTTGTTTATGAGATCTGTATAATCCTTATACTTTAAGGTTTAATTTTACTGATTTTCTCCTTTCCTAATCATATTGATTTACTTATCTACATCAGGACTGCACAGTATCATAGCAAAAAAGTTACAACCTCTAGAGGTCCAGTATTGGGAGATATTTGCTGGTTACTTAATTATTCTATAGTCCTATGTGTGTCCAGAATAATAATTACTTAAGTATTCTGTAATCATCTTCTGCAGAATACTATTTAACTTATATTAACAATGCAATCACACATGTATCTAATTAGAAGTAAGTCTCAAAAAGTTCAGTGGGACTTACTGCTAGGGAAATGTGTACAGGATTCTAAAAGACCATTGGAATGCATAAATTTCTTTATAACAGTCATATTTTTCCAGCTATAACTTTCCTAACTAATTTAATTCCATTTATCTGCTTGAACTAAAATTTTCCCTATCCACCCATTCACCTAGATTTTAATCCCAGCAAAAATCCTGCAAAGTACATGGGATTGCAAGGCTATAATTGGCTTAAGGTAACCTCATGATTCTCATGGGGAAGCTGGGACCTGATCTCTGATGTGCATTAGTCAGAAGGTAGGGGTCTGCACAGTGAACAGTGGATCTGAGAGAAGGCTTTAATTTTGAGAAGGGTTTGATAAAGGTATTTCAATTTTAGAATAATATATAATATTACTTTTATTGTTAATGAGCATATATACTCGGCATTGCCCAAGATTTTATTTTTTCATAGGTAATACAAGTTAGAAAGATTTGAAATCCTATGTCTCTAATTCTCCAAACCGTCTTGTCCGGTACCTGCAACTTTTCCCCATATTCCCCAATCCAAACTGTATTCAGAGTTATTAACATACAGAGGTTGGGTTCTTGAGGCAATACACTGCACTCCTCCTTGCTGCTAGGCCTCAGCTCCATAGCAATCGGCCGATTTAAGACAGACACAGGTGACTGAGGCCCAAGAGCTCTCTGGCTGAGAATTCTAAAGGCTCCTCCCTAAACTGCAAAACCCAGGGTTCCATAGAATCTTCTCAGGTAGCCAATCATATGAGGTCTTCGCCTCACACAGCCAATCATATGAGGTCAGGTTTTTGCCTGACACAGGCAAACACACAAACTTTAACTTTTATATATTAGATTATGCTATGTGCACACACGTGCATGCACAAGCGTATTGCTTTTATAGATTGGATTTTTTTTTGTTTCTTTCTTCAGGTTTTCTTAAACTCAGTACTTAGCTTCCAATAGTTTTGTGCGTTCTTCCTCACTAATAATTTTTACCTCCTTGCCTGCCCTACCCTTATAACCACACTCCAATGTTACTCAGCCACATGTATCCTGGTTTTCATCAGACAAATGTTGGAGAGTATGATGCACTAAGACAATAGGACTGGGCTAGAGTCTCCTTTATTTAAACATCCTAAGGTTTCCCATCACTCTCCAAATCTAGGTGGCAGTGGTGCAACTGCCTCATATTTTTGCACCCCCAAATTGTTTCAGAGAGAGGCCTTTTTAAAACAGGAAGCAAATAGGAAGGTTTTCTGCCCTGTGTTTAAAACAGATTGAGGGGAAGGGGAATGGCAAGGAGACAGGGAGATCAGAGGTTAATTCCATATGATTCAGACTGTGTGACTAGGCTCTTTCGGCACCTCCCTTTTATCCCTGCAGTGTCCTGTGGGACACTGGCAGCAGCAATGCCAGGAGCAGAGTGTGATGGGAGCACTCCCCTTAGCATCAGCTGCCTCTGAGATCCAGAAAGCATGATGGCTCCACCTCTTCCTGATGCAGCACAGCCAGGACTTTCCCAGGCTGTGCTGGGGCAGGAAGTGCAGCCATTCCACTTCCGGACTCGTCACCAGGTAACTGCAGGGTGGTGGTGTGATTGTGGGTCATTGACAGGTCATTGATTGCTCCTCCTGGGGATGGGGAAAAAGATAAGACCACAATGACATCATGCGAAATCGTCATCGTGGTCCCATACTTCTCCTGCCCCCATAGGGCAACAATATCCTACGGAAAGGGCCTATACTACCACCATATCTCAGACTCACTTTACAGAGGTGATGGGAAGATACAAAAGGATGGAGAAGACCATGTAGAGAGGAGGGACTGTCACCTTCTACGCCCTAAGAGGTGAGCTTTTACTGAGGAACAGGAAAAAAGACGAGCAAATGTTTCTTGGCCCAAAAGGTAGTCCAGATTTATTTAGTACAAAAATATAAAAGTACAAAGCAACTGCAGTTGGGTGTCACCCCAGGAGGATGGAACAAAAGAAAGGGGTTTGGCAAAGTCTTTTTATCCAGGTTAACAACATCCACGCCCATTGCAGCGTTTCTCCTGAATCCCAGACCAGCCACCCCATATTAAGTAATGTTCCAGAAACTTCTATCCTTACAAGGACATGTCCAGCAGCTTCTTTCCATAAAGGAGAAGTCCAGGGAGGCAGGATAACAGAAGTTTTCTTCCAATCACAAACTACTTTCTAAATGAGGTAGAGGGAGGTACCACAGATGAGGTAGTCATCACATGACATGGCAGGCATGGGAGGGGGCTAGCACTCCTGGGTACAATTTCTATCTAATAATGGAGATAGTCTTTTCCTCCACTCACATTTCCCCCTCACCCAGGAGGACTAGCCCAGCCCATACCCCTGGAGGAGAATTTGGGTCTCTCTGGCAACATCGACCTTTCGAGGTGGATCAAATGGGCTTATTATTGGGTAGAACGTTACGAATGTTTTGGCATACATTGAGATAGACAACAGAAACTCAGAATTATACATGTAAACAAGACAAAAATGACAAAAATACTCTTCTCCCATCCCAGGTTAGGAAGCCAATTAGTAAGCCATGACCACCATTCTTCATGGTTCAGAGAATAAGTTTTACGAAGTTCACCAACCACCTTGTGCAATCTGTTCACATCTTCTTCTATGTATCCGGACTCGTTGATGTAGTGGCAGCACGTGGTATTACCCAAAACAACATCCCCTTCTTTGCTGAGCAGGTAATCCAGTGCCAGTTTATGCTGAGCCAAAACACCTGCAAGTGAGTTCACCTCAGTCTGCAGGGCACTCATCCCATCAGAGGTTGAGTTGGCCAGGATTTCCAGCTGAGCAAGAGTCTCCGAATTTGACGAATATTTAAGGCAACTCCCACCATGGGAAATATAATAGTCCCCAGTCTTTCTCCTTCAGACAAGTATGTGTCATCAGGATCATACCCATAGCTCTCATCGTATGCTCTCTTCACCCTGTGCCACCCAAACAATCTGTCCCAGGTTTCAATAGGCTGTTGGAGGGGGTGAAACTAATTTCCCCCCCTACTAAAGAGAACCAATAGTAAAAGTACCATTCCAGACCGGAGGAAGGGTTTTTCCCCTGCCCAGTGGCCACAGAGCCAGTATATCCCAGAAGGCAGACCATGGATCCACTGACCAGAGTGGAAGCGGGCCCCTTCCTGGATCTTGTTTAGTGGGGAGTGACCCTTTTTATTACCATATAACTCAATGAAACCATCTTGACAACTGAAGGGGAAACTGACATTGGGGTACTTTCCTGAACATGTCTGTGGGGATTCAGGAATCTCAAAGATTATGTTACATTTGGGGATAGCTCCTAAAGAAATTCTTGACAAAGGGAAGCGCTGGGGTCGAATTCCCTGGAAAATATCAAAAACAATTCTGTACCCTTCACGAGAAGTACTCCATCGACGTACACACAATGAAGCTAATGGAGGATTCCCCCGTCGGCTCAGGATGAACTGGCCAGGGTCTTTTAACAGGTTAGTCCTATTTTGGGTGGACGCATATACCATAATACTGTTCCAACCTGTAAGGTTCACGGTGTCTGCTGGCACAACAGGCCATCCCTGTAAATGAGAGGAAGGACCATAGGAGCAGGCCCAGCATTCAGTGACATTTGCTACCTGAGAAATGTTATTAACTAACTGATGAAAGATGTTTCTATGCCAGTCAGCATGGATGCTTTCAAACGTGTAGATGATCAACAACACAAAGGGCAGACACTTCATATTAGCAAGAAATCAAGTCACAGTATGTAAACAAGTTAGAAGTCGGTGCAATTAATCCTAAACTACTATCGGTGCAAACTACTATCGATCAGTGCAATCAGTCCTAAAACCTAAAACTTTTATCAGTGGTTAACAAACACAGTTCAAAATCCAATTCTAAAGTCTCAGGTCAGCCTCCGGAGTGACCCTGAAAATCAAAGTCTCTAAAAGTTCATGTATCCGGCGTTTCTTCTAAACAGCAGCTTGAGTCCGTCGCTGGCGTCTTCTTGAATCACCTTCCACCTTTTGGGTTTGTTACCTTTTTGACCCTGGAATGATGAATCCAGGATTTGTGGCCCCGGACTTTAATAGCCGTGTCAGTGGTCAACAGCGCCTGGACAGGTTTGGTCCACGCGGGGGACAAAGGACGTCTTCCCCAGACCTTTAGGACTACCCAATCGCCAGGCTGGATGCGGTGCGCCGGACCATCAAGGTTGAAAGGTCGTTCCTGTAGGGATAAAGAACGAACAGAGGCCAGCGCGGCAGCCAGAGAACAAACATATTTTTGTAACAATGCATCTCCTATTTCAACCTCCCCCCTCAAGCTTCCCGGACAGAGTTGTCTAGGCCAGGGGCGACCAAATACTCTCTCGAAAGGGGAGAGTTTCAGGGGACCTTTTGGAGTGATCCTAGCAATGGTGAGGGCCAGAGGCAATGCCTTGACCCAGGGAAGGTCAATCTCTAGGGAAATTTTGGTCAGGTGAGTCTTAAGGGTAGAGTTCATCCGCTCGACCATTCCACTGGCTTGGGGATGGTACGGGGAGTGAAATTTCCAAGAATGTTGAGGGTCTTCATCAATTTCTGCAGGATCCGTGAAGTAAAATGGGGTCCCTGGTCAGAATCGAGTCCGCAAGGGAGGGACCAGCGAGGCAGGATGGACTCAAGCAGATGTTTCACAACTTCCTTGGCTTTACAGGTCCTGCAAGGGAAGGCCTCAACCCAACCTGAGACTTGCAGACAAAAACTAACAGTTCGAAATCCCAGAGCTCTGGGGAATTCGGTAAAGTCAATTTGCCAATATTGTCCTGGATATACAGAAGAATTAGACAGGTGTCTCCTAGCCCCGTCTGGGCGATTTCCATGTGCAGGATTCACCTGATGGCAGGTTTCACAAGTTCGAACAATAGATGCTAGGGTAGGTCTTACAATGGCCCATCGAAATATCTTCTCCACAGATGTATCAAGGTTTCTTCTCCCAGATGAGTTTGTTGATGGATCTTCTCAACTAGTGATCGCTGAACAGAAGTTGGAATCAAATTCGGTTGGTTTCAGGGTGAATTAGCCAGCTCTGGACCTGATGGTATCCGGCATCCTTGGCTGTAGCATAGTCTTCTGGGGTGTATGGAAGCTGTTCAGGAGGCTTTGGAATAGCTACTGTATTTGCAGTGCAACCTCGGGCAGGCCCTCTGCGTGCTCCAGTTTGGCCTGTTCATCAGCAAATCTATTTCCTTTGGTGATTTCAGAGTCATCTTTCTGGTGTCCTTTACAATGGATAATAGCTAGTTCTTGTGGTAAGTGGACTGATTCCAATAATTCCTTTATTCCTCTTCTATGTTTGATAGGGCTGTCAGATCGATTAACAGTCCTTTTTCTGCCAGAGTTGAGCGTGAGCATGCACAATTCCCCAGACATACTTGGAGTCCGTGTAAATGGTGGCACGCAGGCCCTTTGCAAGTCGAGTCGCTTGTATCATGGCCTCTAATTCCGCTCTCTGAGCTGAGCAAGAGGCGGGAAGAGCTCCAGATCGCACGAGTGTTCCAAGGTGGTCCACTACGGCCCATCCAGTACGTCGGATTCCTTGCTCTACGAAGCTGGAGCCATCTGTAAACCAGATGGCATCTGGATTTTGAAGAGGAACTTCGGAGAGGTCAGATCGTGGTTTGGTCTGGAAATCTATCGTGGTCACACAGTCATGTAGTGGTTTGCTGAATTCACGCTTTGGAATCTCAGGGAGGTATTCGGCTATTGTTCCTGTCTATTTTGAGCACGGAGACCTTTCCGTCTTCCAGCATGATGGCCTGACACTTTGCCAATCGGTCTGACGTCATCCAAGTTGGTCCTCGTAGTTCCAGTATGGAGCGAAGTGCGTGTGAAGAATATACGGTGAGTTGTCCCCCAAAGGTTAATTTCAGTGCTTCTTTTATCATGAGAGTGGCTGCCGCCACTGCTCTCAGACAGGCAGGCCACCCTCGAGCAGTATCGTCTAGGTTTTTACTGAGGTAGGCAATCACCTTTGGTGCCAGGTCTGATGGTTGAGTGAGCACTGCCTTCGCCACCCGTCTTGTTCAGCTACAAAAAGGGTGAAAAGGGTTTTGAGAGGTTGGGAAGGTGCAAAGCTGGGGAAAAGAAGCTAGGCGGGCTTTCAACTGGTCTGTGGAGTTTAATGGTTAAATCCTCAGGGAGCAGGCTATGTCCAAACCTTCTCAGACTCCGTCATGATGGAATACAAGGGCTTAGTCAGGTTTCCATAGTCCCAGATCCACAGTCTGCAAAATCCCGTCAGCCCCAGGAAAGATCGAAGTTCCTTAACAGTCTGAGGCGTTGGCATCCGAAGAATAGCTTCTACCCGCTCTGGAGCCAAGGCTCGCTTTCCCGCAGAGATGTCGTGACCCAGAAAGCGGACTTTGGGCTGGACTAGTTGGGCCTTTTTCTTGGAGGCTCGGTATCCTCGCTCAAGCAAGAAGGTCAGAAGTGAAACAGTCTCTTCTTCACAGGTCGGCTGGGTCTCAGTCGCCAGGAGCAAGTCATCCACATATTGAAGAAGAATAGTGTCCTGCTGTCTTAGGCCAGTCTTTGGAGGTCCTGGGCTAACGCTTGCCCAAAGATAACAGGTGAGTTCTGAAACCTTGTGGTAGACGGGACCACAAGGCTCTTTGGACATTCTCGTTATCTAAGGGGTAGGAGAACGCAAAGATCTTCTGGCTTTCAGGATGTATTGGGATGCAGAAGAAAGCATCTTTTAGATCCAAGACTGTGAACCAGGAGTGAGTAGGTGACAGGGCACTGAGCAGCGTGTAGGGATCGGGAACTAGCTGAGGTAGATCTTGTGTAGAGCGTTGACAGCTCTTAGATCATGTACCAAAGTAAATCTCCTGAAGGCTTTTGGACTACTAGGATGGGGGTGTTCCAAGGGCTGCAGTCAACTGGTCCATGAGTATGCGCCCCCCAACCAAGTTCTTTATCAATTTGACCAGTCCTTCTCTGAGGTGGGGAAGGATTTTATATGGTGACAAGCATACAGGTTGTGCTCCTTCTCTTAATCTGATTTTTACTGGTGCCACCGTAACAGCTAGTCCTGGTAAGCCTGTATCCAAATTCCTGGAGGGATTTGAGAAAGGACAGTGGATGTGAGGCTCATGATCTTTGTTTGGTCAGCTGGGGGCGCTGAACCTCGCCAAAAATCTACAGGTGTTCGGAAAGTCACTGTATTGGTACCATCTTGTTCAAATTCTATGCAGGCCCTGGTCAGACACAACAGGTCTCTCCCCATCAGATTCACATGAGCCTCAGGGAGCAGTAAGAAGGGAGCCTTGAATTTTTAAATTTCCAATTTGGCACTCGATAGGAGCATAGGAGGCCACAGACTGACAGCCAGTTGCCCCCCCAACAGTCACTTGCTTTTCTACAGGGGCAGGTAGCGGTCTTGTAACAGCAGAAATGGCAGCACCGCTATCCACAAGAAATTCTCGGTCTTCATTGCCCACCTTTAGAGTTATCAAGGGCTCGGGGGTGGGACACCGGGCCCCCGACTTCCTCAGTCTGCCCATGAACCATCCTGGGGGTTTGTAACAGGTGCCATGTGAACTGATTCACGTTGAGGATTGTAAGGGCGGGCCGATGGATTGGGAAAGAGTTTCCCCTGCCTCTCCCCTTGTTCTTCTGAGGGTTCTGAGAACACTCAGCTCGCCAGTGTCCAAACTGCTTACAGTAAGCACATTGTGATTTTCCCAGCCTCTCTCTCCTTCCTGTTTCACCACAAGACGTTCCTCTTCCCTGTTTTCCCAGTTCCTTGTTGCATGGTTACCGCCATAATCCGGGCCTTCTGTTTCTGCTTCTCCTCATCCCTTCTCACATAGACCTTCTGTGCTATCCTCAACAGTTCACCTATATTCGTTGAGTTCCAATTTTCCAGTTTCTGCAGTTTAGAACGCACATCCGGCCAAGCCTTGGTCACAAAATGAAAGACAAGCAGGCTTTGTCCATTTTCACTATCGATATCATCCCAGAAACTTTATCCCCCTTCCCTTTAGCCTCTGGAGAAAGGCAGAGGGAGTCTCGTCCTTTTCTTGTTGGATATCAAAAGCCTTGTGGGGATTCTGAGACCGGGGAACTGAGTGCTTGATGCCAGCAATAATCAGGGTTTTTAAATCTTCCATCTTCTGTCTGTCTGCCTCTGTCTTATTGTCCCAGTGTGGATCTTGGTTGGGGTACTTCTGTTCTGCAGGAACAGCCCCCTCAGTACCTGGGGGGGGAGTCTTTTCCCCTTCTATCATAGCAGCTTTCCTAATCATAACCAAGTCTTCCCCCGAGAACAGAACATTAAGGATGGCCATTAATTCCTTCCAGGTATAAATAGAGGGTCCCAGAAATTGCTGAACTTGCTCTGCCACCCCAATAGGATCCTCAATTAATGGCTTAAGGGTCTTCTTAAATTCTCTAACTTCCAGGCTGGACAAGGGGTGATCAACATAACTTATTCCCCCCCTGCCATCTGGGACTTCCCTCAGTGGGCACATTGACACGGTTTCAGAAGCCTGCCTCGCTTCGGTTTGTTTAGACTTAATTCCGCCTAAAGGAAGGCTCTGCTGGTCCTTAAGAGCTGTCTCAATTCTTTCGCTAGTCCTGGGTGAGGCTCAGATGCTCTGCGGCTGAGCCACCAGGTGGCGCAGCAGGATCAACAAAGGACGCCTGCAGAGCTATTTGTGGGGAAGCGTTTTTCTTCGAAAAACTGGGTTTAGGGGCGGGGGTGGAGGCTCCTCAGTCCCTTGCCCAACAACAGGGGGAGGCTGTGCGTACGGAGGAGGCAGGTGATCTAGAGGATCCCATGGATTTTCCCTAGCTTTCGGAATTGGGAAAGTCCAGGAGATGCCTGGGGTGAGGAGGATTTTACTGAAGCTAAAGATATGATTGCCTTAGTACTGCCTCTGTCCGGGAGGCAGTAGGGGAGAACGTCAGGAAATCCCACACTCGCATTCTTGAACACTCTCAAATATTTCTCCTCCTCTGTCTTCCCAACTGAATCCAACCAATTTACCCAAGCTTGCAAGACCAACTTATTGAAAGTTCCATTTGAATCCCACTGGGGCAACCCAGGGGGTCTATATTGGGGCCAGGTTTCTGACAATAAGCTACCATTTGCTTTTTACACAGTCCCTTCCCCACTTTTTTCCAATTCTGCAACACACATTTCAAAGGGGTGATTGGAACCGTCCAGGGTCTTTTTCCCTACTCTTTCACCTGCTTTGACTTTAGAACCCATCCTATCACAACAAGAAAACAAGGCACACTGGCTCAAAATGAATACAAATTACATACAGAACAGAACCAGTTGTTACTCAGCCAAATCCTTCAGTTCCTCCTCTCTAATACTCCAGCAAAATGAATGCAAAACACACAGAGCTTTAGCAAAATGAATGCAAAACACACAGAGCTTTAGCAAAATAATGCAGAACTGCACAGAATACAAAACAGCCCCACAGAAATTCAACACAATGAATGCAAGCAACACACACACAGAACCTCAACAAAGGAAACAGACAAAAAGATGAACGCCAATCATAGACAGCACTCGCTTTGCTTCCCAATGGATCACTTCGCCTGCAATTAGATGTCTCAGGCACACACTCAGCACACACACACACCACAATACCGAGTTCTAGAACAGGGGAATTCCAACTAGTTTTTCAAGCCCAAAAGGTACCTATCTATGGGGCGGTCCCTTTTAAAAGAAAACTTTTAGGGACTTACCAAAAAGAGGGAGGTGAGTGGGTCACAGGCTGTCCACTTTTGTTCCAAACCTCCACCCTATCAATTTCAAAGCCTTGTTGAGTCAGGAAGGTGCAGTCTTCTCCTGGCCGCTGGTCAGGGCGGGCACGATGCCCCCTTTTTCACGTCAAAGGTTGACGTTGGCGCCTGACGCAGAAAAGATGTTGCCCACCAAGATCAGAGGTCTTCAGAGAGATGCCGTTCCCATTTGCTCTTCCTAGGCAGAGGGAGCCAGAATTCAGGGCTTCCTCAACCCCTGCCCATTCCTCCAAGAGGGGCCCACCCAGGGACGCCAAAAGCTGTCACCTTCTACGCCCTAAGAGGTGAGCTTTTACTGAGGAACAGGAAAAAAAGACGAGCAAATGTTTCTTGGCCCAAAAGGTAGTCCAGATTTATTTAGTACAAAAATATAAAAGTACAAAGCAACTGCAGTTGGGTGTCACCCCAGGAGGATGGAACAAAAGAAAGGGGTTTGGCAAAATCTTTTTATCCAGGTTAACAACATCCACGCCCATTGCAGCGTTTCTCCCGAATCCCAGACCAGCCACCCCATATTAAGTAATGTTCCAGAAACTTCTATCCTTACAAGGACATGTCCAGCAGCTTCTTTCCATATAAGGAGAAGTCCAGGGAGGCAGGATAACAGAAGTTTTCTTCCAATCACAAACTACTTTCTAAATGAGGTAGAGGGAGGTACCACAGATGAGGTAGTCATCACATGACATGGCAGGCATGGGAGGGCTAGCACTCCTGGGTACAATTTCTATCTAATAATGGAAAGTCTTTTCCTCCACTCACAGGACAATTGCATGGGAACTGAAGGCCAATTTCCACTTTCAACCCCTTTGTGAGCTGCAACCCCCAGTACACAAATGTTTCCCCCCATTTCATTTTTGCCATAGTCCTTCCCAAAATAGTGACCAGAAGGGACATTGCATCACTTTCAGTCACCATTCTGAGAAACAGTGTTAACAAAACAGAACTGGGGAGGGGGGTTGTGGCAGGGTATGGATGTGTGTTTGGAGAGCTTTATTTATGAGTTCAGCCCCATCCTGACTTTCATGCATTAATAGGCATTTTTGTCTAGAGATGGATGAACATAGGCTCTGCTACCTGCCATTTTTCTCACCTGGGTTACAGACTGTGCAAATATTGCTTATGCTTTTGGAAAGACTGCAGTTTGAAGCTAAACCACATGGTTTGCTGACAGATGGTTCTACATTCAGTCCTTCAGCTGTGAAAGATCCATGTCTAAAATCCAAGATTGCTACTGGAAATCACTATGGAGAATATACAGCTGGATAGACCAACAGCCTCTCCCAATATAAGATAGTTTCCTATGTTTATATATATTGGAAGACTTTTGTATAAACTCTGTGTAGAAACAGGTGGGCATCAGGGCATGGAGCAAGTAGGCAAAAATCTTGCTTCCCTCTTTCATACATTTCTTCATTCTACCCTGGGGCTGAATCATATCTGTGAATTCACACAAGACAATGGATTAAATTCCAGTTTAAGGAAAGTCTCACAGGTTCTGTTCCAGCAGCAGATAGACTATAGGGCAAGGCTAAAGGACACAGGGTGAGGCCAAAGTGAATCTGGTAGAGCTAGAGCTCATTGTTCCCTATCCTGAAATTTCTCACACAGTGTACAAATTTTCGGTGTGTCTGCTCAAAAGTAAGATCTAGTGCAACAGTTCTGAGACGTTCAGAGCAGAGCTTAGTTTCATGCAACAGCTTCACAGGCTTTAAATAGCCTCAGATCTCCAACCACTGAATGGAGATAACAAGAGAAGTTGGTTGTAGACTACATGTAGGACAAATCTGGATCACTGGATGGGGGTGTCCTTTTCCTGCCCTGTATTATTGTTTGTCCAGTGCTAATCTCCTCTAGGAAAGTCTCAATAATCTTAGTGGCTTTGAGTAGTTTCCCATTTTCATCCAAGTCTTGTCTTTCTTCATCCAGACCTAGCTGCAACTACATTAACCATTCCCAAATTCATCCTTTGCTGGCTGGCTGGCCCTGAACAATCTCAGCTTTCACTGCAGAGAGCCTTGCAGTAAACGTTGTTTATAGCCTCTGTGCCTGTATGCAGAGCTGCTCCCCCAAGGTTATAAAACAGCTTCATAGCCCTGCAGTTCTCCAGCAAGAATCCTGTTAAGTCCTGCAATATATATCTGTGATAGGAGAGGGAATTTCTAAGTTAAGCAGAAAATAAACCAATGAAGGTTTAAAATTCCCATTGTAAGAAGGTTCCACTGAGATACAATTAATGCAAACAATCCAACTAAAGTGAAAACTTCAGAAAGTCCCATTGAATGCGCAAGGAAAGAGTTAATAACATGTTAAACACAGAGTTGCCTGTATTTTTATAGGCACTAAGCTCTTGAGTATCATTCTACCAGCCAGTAGCACCAAGAGAACATGGCATATTTCACACCCTCATACCAAACTCCCCCAAATTCCCAAGAGTAAAACGTAGTAAAATCAGGTTGCAGAGTTGACCAGTGGAAGGGGAATTTTTCATAGTTTCAAATGCTGCTTATTGCTAGTCGCTCTTTGCAGCTTCTTATTTGTTATTCATTATGAGGAGTAATACAGTGTGTTGTTAATGTGAGAATCGTGACTCTCCAGATGTTGTTGCACTGCAAATCTTAGCAGCTTTGGTTAGCAGAAGCAATGCGACACAATGCTGGGCA
This sequence comes from Ctenosaura bakeri, assembly GCA_948474755.1. Classification (NCBI taxonomy): domain Eukaryota; kingdom Metazoa; phylum Chordata; class Lepidosauria; order Squamata; family Iguanidae; genus Ctenosaura; species Ctenosaura bakeri. Next base: position 51,337 of record CAOLHI010004676.1, on the reverse strand, counting down.
TCTCAGACCAACAACATTTGGAAGATGACTGATCCCTACCCCACTCTTAGAGTGTCTACGATAAACACCTTTATAGGTGTTTATATAGAACTTTGATACTGGCAGAGTTCCATCCTAAGAAATCCAGGACTTTGTAGTTTGGTGATGTACTCAGAATTTTCTGCTACAGAGCTCTAGTGTACTTTCTCCTGAAGTGCAGCAGAGAATTCTAAATACCTTACCAAAGTAGAGATTAAAAGTTTCCATTTGATGTAACCATGATGATAAAAGTGGCTTGAAAGTGATATAAATGTCTTGTGCAGACACAGTGCTAGAGAGTTTATAACGGCACGACAAGAAGAATCGGCCTTGGGTAATGCTCATGGAGAGAGGTAGAATATTAATTAAATTAAATTAAATTAAATTAAATTAATGAGATAAAACCAATTGAACCCATATGTAGTGGCGAACCAATTTTGAAACGAATCAGTCAAATATAACAGGAAAAGAATAAACCAGCAATAGGAGTCTTAGATGAAACTGATAGTAGACAGCATAGCCCATAATTAATACCCTTCTCTTCAAGAGTCCCAGGCATCACTTCCCAGTCCTCTCAACCTCTGCCTATAGTTATTTATGTATTAGTGTATATACCTGGAGTTGCCCAGGATTTTATTTTCTTATAGGTAATACTTGTTAGAAAGATTTGAATCCTGTGTCTCTAATTCTCCAAACTGTCTTGTCCAGTATCTGTAACTTTTCCCCATACACCCCAATCCAATCCCTATTCAGAGTTATTAGCATACAGAAGTTGGGTTCCTGAGGGGATATACTGCCCTTCTCCTTGCTGCTAGGTCTCATCTCCATAGCAATCGTCCAGGCCCAAGAGCTCCCTGGCTGAGAATTCTAAAGTCCCCTCCCTAAACTGCAAACCCCAGGATTCTATAGAATCTTCTTAGGCAGCCAATCATACGAGGTCTTTGCCTGACATAGTCAATCATATGAGGGCTTCACCTGACACAGAAAAACAGACAAGTGTTGACTTTTATATATTAGATTTGAGTTATATCCCACCTTTCTTGCAAAACAAGGATCTAAAGAGGCTTATCATAAGATTGAAGTTGTGCAGAACTTTTGAAAGTTTCTTTTTTGGAGTATAACTCCTGGAACCTACCAGCCCTTAGCATCAAAACAACCTTTTTGAGCCCTGAAAACACGTGTGTCTTTAAATGCACACACATACTTTAGATATTTACAGGTGTTGCAACAGAAATCAATGTTATTCCTGTCACTGAAGGTGGGTTCCCTGTTCACAGAATCTTTGTGACTTAGTTTCTGTTGCAAGTTATACAGGATGTTTCATTATTCCCCGTATCTTTTCAAAAAACCATTTTAGTGAAAAGAGTCCCATCATCTTCAAGAGCCACTGCCCCTGATTTCAGCTCATACTTTCCTCTAGTGTTTAAATATGTTTGTTCCTTTGCTGTTATGTTTGGCTGATTCTTATCAAAATTGGTTGCTTCTTTTTTGAGAAAAGAGAGAGAAGGGGGGGAACCATCCAAGTGCACTGAGCCTTCTCTCAGTGGCTTCTAATGATTAATGTGCTGTTGTCATTGCCCTCTTCTGCATTTCTCAAAATGAAAGGGAAAAAAAAAAAGCACAATACATGTTTATTTCTCAAGGAAAAAAAGTGTAAATACCCATCCACTGCAAGTTTCAAATTATTGCTTGTGAGTACAAATCGTCAAGTGAAAAGAACCATTTCCCCTCAAAAGATGAATGGACGATTCAAAGATGGAAAATGCAGCGGGAGGCTGAAAAAGCCTGTGATGTTCTAACTACTTATTAGACTGTAATCAGGACAGAGCACAGCTCTGCAATCTCATATTTACTGAAGAAAACAAATGTATGATTTTGCCCTTTCTTAGTCTGAACAGCTGAACAGGTCCCCTCCTGCTTAAAACAAGTTAATTCTTCTAAAATAATATGTAAAGGTTGGAAGAATGTAGCTCATCAGCTATACTGAACCCTTTCGTAGCATCTCTTTTGGCTCTAAATTCTCCCTCTCCAAAAAATAAAGAACTAGGAACAACAAAAATAAAACATTCTGGGAGGGGCACATTTTGCCTCCTCACTGCTATTTGTGGGAACCCTACCCTAAAGAGATAGAATAACTAGTCAAAGAACAGATGACTGTCTGAAAATAGCAGCTTCAGTGCTCAGAAGTGTCTTGCACTCACCCAAAACATCAGTACCAAGTTGGGCATCCCTGGTGTGTGACTATCCTTTATATAAATACAAGGAATCAGAGTACTTCAAGACCAATAACCAGTTTGGTACTTGAGATGGATCCCACCCTTGAGATGGATTCCACCCATCATGCGGGGCGTGGCCATGTTGCACGGGGCACCCCCAAAAAATTGTAGCCCAGGGTGGCCCACTCTCATTGCCCCCCACATCTGTAAACCTCTATTCTGTGAATCTGTGCATTCTATATTCACTTTTCTGATTGGAGGACTGCATTATAAAACTCATAGATGTTCCAGTAGTAAAAGATAGCTGCATTTCATTTTGCATATGGATTTTGCAAGAATAAATTGACTAAGTTACCATATGAATTCTATTCCATCCCCCACAATAGATAACTAGATTGCTGTTTTGGCTATATCATCATATCTTCCTCTTCCTCATATATAAAAGTAGTTAAAACACAAATGGAAAATACAGAAAAAATGATTTACACTTTGCTTTTTCAATCAGAGATTCTCTGAGTTGTAGATATAGGTGTAGAAGATGTCTGTCTGTCTGTCTGACTGTCTGTATCAGAGGAGGGGGTAAATAAAAAAAGACGGGCTTGTCATTAAAGTGGCTGTTCAAAGCCTTCCTAAATGAACAGTTCCCCCTGTTTATGTCACTGGAAAAATACCTTGCAGCAAGGTAAGGCAGGCAGCTTCAGATGGCAGAGCTAAGAGTAAGACAACAGAGAAGTTGACTTCAGAATAACACCTGAAGAGTACAGTAGAAGGGCACATGATTTGCTCATGAGGGAGCCTTCTAGGTTCCCAAGGGCAAGGAGAATTTCCATTATGGTGCTAGAGGCCACATTTTGTGTTTGCCTTCAAGAGGGATGATGCCTTGGGCCAGCACTGAGTCTAGACTGTGGAATTTGGTGGGTCACTTGGACTTCTGGGAACAGACTAGGTTACATTTTGTGTGATTCTTTTCAAGCAATAATGGTAAGATAACCACTGAACCCTACACTGTCTTCAGGGAAACTTACTCCCTAGACCACTTGTGAAGAATCTTTGGCCCACAGGATATTTTGGACTTCATCCCCCAGAAGCCCCAGCTATCATGGCTAATGCAATTATGAGAACAAAGTAGGGAGAATTAACAGTTCTCTCTCCCTGCCCCAAGAAATGTAAGATTTCTGATGTAGATAGCAAGCTCTTTGGAATCATAGCCTGTCTTCTTAGGCTTGGTAAACAACTGACAAGGACCACAGTGCACACTGATGATGATGTATACAAGAAATATTATTGGTTATCCATACTATTGAATGTCGCCACTACTTGTGCCAATAGAAGATCTAACTTTGAACCTCCTAATGAGCATACTCCTATATCAGATATGGATGGAAACAGGTCGTTATGTTTCCCTAGTGCTTTTTGATCTTAATTTGTATTCGTCAAACTTCACAGAAACTTTAGACTGTATATTTTCCTTTTTTTTTTTTTTCAAAGACAGATCTCAATTTAATATCAAGGATGGATCAGCACTTCAGTCTGGGAAGCAGGAGCAGTGGAGCTTAGAAAGTCTTTCCTTTTACACATCCCTTTTGTGCCAGTGATGGGAATTCAGTTCTGAGCCTGCCAAAATTTACATAGACGGATTAGAATGCCAAGAGTGTCAGGACATGAGATTATTCAGGCTCTCAGGATGTGTGATTAAGAGACCGGCAGGGGTTTATGATTCAACTCGTGTCGTTTAAAGAATTGGAAGCCAATTCCCAGAATATTGATAGGGCGTATCTTAATGAAAACAGAAGGACATGGAGATGTCTTTAGGCCTCCTTTGAAATCTTATATTGGCATCTATCAGGACAAGGTATTTCAACAGCACCTGAATGGGAAGCAGCCAATGAGCCTATTTTATGTCAACAGCTACTAATGCTTCAGACCATCACTGCAGCAAATATAAAACAAGCACTTTTCTAAAAAAAAAAAAAAAAAAAGTAACTCCCTGGAGCAAAACTGGAGCTCCCCTCTCAATTAAGAATTCTGCACCCCAAATGAAAATTTCATTGAGTCCTCAAATTTCAAGCATTTCTGTAACTTAGAAAAAGAGTTTAGGCAGCCAAAGAAAAAGAGCAACATTTTCTACACAATTCTAGAACATCACACAAACCTCCTCTGAATAAATCTCACCAAGGGCATCCTATGATAGCAATTGATTTATAGGCACACAATAATCATAACATACCCTCAATTATTTCACGTAGGAAAAGCCAGGACACACGCAGTCAAAAAATGTGAGCTTATGATCAAAATGACAGAAGTTATTAATGAGGAAGAAGAGACCAACCAGGAGAGGCTGTCACAGTTTGCTTTTGCCTAAGCCCACCAGGAAGGGCAAGGTTTAGCCCCTTCCTCTCCTCTCACCTTCCTGAGTTAACTGAATACAGATTACATTTGCACAGTGAACTCAGTTTGCAGCAACAGAAGTTATCTAAGAAGAAAGGGGGGAAGTGGAAGGAGGACACAGAAATGAGGACATCTTAAAAGCAGCAGAAAAAGTGGGATGACAAAGGATTAATCAGGACTATCTCTGCCAAATGAGAACAGTTGCAGGGAACGTTGTTATTGTGTGCCTTCAAGTCATTTCAGATTTATGGTGACCCTAAAGTTACCTTATCACAGGGTTTTCTGGGGCTGTGTGTGTGTGTGACATGCCCATGATCACCCAATGAGTTTCCATAGCTGAGTGAGGAACTGAACCCTAGTGTCCAGAGTCATAGTCCAATGCTGAAATCACTGTGTCACACTGCTCCCTCTTATTTCTCTGGTGTGTGTGAGAGAGTGGCTTTGTGGAAATATATTTTCCACTTTCTGATCTTTCTTTTAAGCAAAAATCTTGCATATTCTCCCTTCTCCTCTTCACAGCTACTGAGGATCGAGTTGCTTAGCCTTTCTGCTTTTTTCCTCTGAATTCAAATGACGACTTGGATCTTGAAATTCCCTTAGCCCTGAGCATTTCTTTGTTTTTCTACTTTTTTAAAAAATGAGTTAATGTTTCCCTATTCTGGAGCGTCTGGCTAACCGTTTGCACCACTCATTTACTGTTCATGAAGCGCCACCAAATTTGCTATTCCCCAATGCCTTCATTGTGAATACTTTTATTCTTCTGTGCTCAATACTTTTCCCCTTGAGATAGCTCTGCACAGATGTAGGTTGCTGGTTCCAGTCTAAAATGTGCTATTGACAAGGTTGAACGATCCCTTATAAGTGTGCAAACTGAGAACATGTATGACTTCTTACACTGCAGGGGTTATATTTTGGTCTCTGTTTTTACATATGTCTTGGTAGGAAAATCTGTTGATCCCACTGGAGATGCAAGATCGGTATTGGATAATGATACTCATTCCCTGAAGGACCAAGTATCTAGCTTGCAAGCTCTCTTGACCTCAGACCTGTCTATGGAGGAGCAGACAGCATCTTTTACGAGCTGTGTCTTTTATTAGAAGACCTCACTAAAATGATACATGTTTGGGTTACATCTAGACAAGACTACTGTACGTACTCTGTGTGTGCTTGTTTCAAAGGCTTTTGTTCATGATAAGCAATCAGAACATATAACACTGATTGTGTATCTGCAAGACTGGTTGTCATTGCATTTTTGGACCCAGTTTAAGGTGTGGTGATTACCTTTAAGGGCCTTCATGGATTTAGTCAAAGTGATCTGAAGTACCACCTGCACATTTACAAAGCTGCCTGGGCCATGAAATTATCTACAGAGACTTGGTTCACACTCTTGTCTATCAGATCTCTTCCTTGTTGGTGGTGGCCCCATTCACAGGAACGCCCTATCACAGGATGTGCACATGGCTCCTGGACTAGACCTCAAAAACCTAATTGTTCTAGGCTTCTTTTGACTGCACGCAAGCATATTTCTAATACTTTTTATTGGTTATTGGTTCCAAATGTTTTAACAAGTTTAAATTAATTCCTTTTTAGCTTTTCAGCTTTTAATTTTGTGAACCACCTTATTTGTTTATTTGTTACATTTATATTCTGCTTTTCCTCTACTGAATATAAAGTGGAGTACATTGCAACTCTTTTCCACTTTTTCCTCATAATAGTTCTGATTAGGTTAAGAAAGAATGACTGGCCCCAGAAAGAATGCTTTGCAGAGACTAGAACATGGAATTGCCAAGTTCCAATTGTTGTTGTGTGCCTTCAAGTCATTTCTGACTTATGACAACCCTGAGGTGAACTTATCACTGAGTTTTTCTGGCAAGATTTGTTCAGTGGGGAGATGCCTTTGCTTTCCTCTAAGGCTGAGAGAGTGTGATTTGCCCAATGTCACCTAGTAGTTTCCATGCCTGATATGAACCCTGATCTCCAGAGTTGTAGTCTATTGCTCAAACTACTACACTATGCTGAGTCCAGTTCTCCAATCACTGGCTATCTCAAAGCTTAACCTTGGAAAGCAGTATCAGTATATTTGAAATGAATAAATAAACCTTCAACCAACAATTCTTCTGGCTGCCAAAAACTGAAAGGGCACTGAACACATTTCCAGAGAACAATAAATTCATAAAACATTCAGAACTATTCTGGAACTCTTTAATATTCTGAAAGTTCTTTAATAGTATCACATGAAATCAAGGGGCTCCACTCATTTCAATTTTCTGTTCATTTAGCACACTCTTAGCTTTACAGGGTGGACCTCAGAGGAAAGCTTCAGAAGGAGATTGTAAAGGTTGAGCAGACTGAAATGATAGAAGGTAGTCCTCTGTTGAGGTAGCTAGGTCCCCAGTTCTTTAGTGCTTTATGGTCAGAACCAGAACTTTGGGTTCCACCCAGAAATTTCATCCATCTGTACTTGTCTCCATGACACAATCCCTCTGCTAGTTAACAGAGCCCCATGGTTGTCTTGACACATGAGGTTTCTACATGTGTTGCTGTATGAACATCTGCTCTTGGGAGTTTCCTGTCCAATAGACTGTGGCCATTTCCACACTATACTGTTATAGTGTTATTATTCCACTTCCAACATCCTATGGAATCATGAGGTTTGCAATTTAGGAAGGGGCCTCAAATGCCCCTCCTTAAACTGCAAACCCCAGGATTCCATAGAATGCTGAAAGTGGAATAATAGCACTATAATAGCCTAGCGTGGAAATGTCCTGTTTCTGTGATTTAGAATCAGAGTATAGCATGGGGGTGAGAATCATGAAGACTAAAGGCTGCATGAGGTCTGCAGAGATGTCCAATGCAGACATTGAGACCCTCACTGAACACCCACCAGCATTTTTTCTTGTTGCTATTCTTGTTAATTGCTGTCAGGTCAGCTGAAGCTTATGGTGATCCCATGAAAGAGAGATCTCTAAGTCACCCTGTTACCAACAACCCTTCTCAGTTCTCAGAAACTCAGGGCTCTGACTTCCTTGATTGACTTTATCCACCTATAACGTAGTCCTTCTCTTTTCTTACTGCCTTCTACCTTACAAGTAGGTGTTACCCTGATTTCTGGGGTCCCTTGGGGGACGCCTTAATGTGCTCCACGTGATAGGGAATGGAAACTAGCCAGAGCAATAGCAATGTGAGAGGCAGGGTAACCTAGCGGGGTCTTTTTACCCAGTTTTTACAGGGTCAGGCCAAGCCAAAAACCAAACGAAGATGTACAATAAAATGATTATATTGAATGAAAGTCTCACGCACCAACACAATCACTCACACACTCACTCAAGACCTATTAAGAAGCAAAAGAGAGGAAACTGGATAGGGGAACTATTGAAAGCTGTAGCTGGGATAATACTGCACCTTTTCCTGAAGTCCTTGCTCTGGGAAAAACAGCAAAGAAGTAGAGCTCAGCACAGAGAGGGCTGAGGGGATTACTCGACAGATGGAGAAACAGTCTGCTGGTATGACTGGCAATGATCCAAATAAACTCTCAAAAACTGGGACTATTTGTAAGGGAAAAGGTACCTGGAGGGCTAATCCTTTCCTGGGGAGAACAATGGGTATTGCAACAGAAAAGAAGCTCCATGATGGCAACTCCTTTTGCATGATGAGATCACAAGGTGTTGCCAAAGTTTCAGGATCTTCAGTCGCATTGGGTTGTGGTGTGCATTCATGTAAATGGTCCTTGCCTGATAGGAGTTTATTGCTATCAGTGCTCAACTTGGGGAAAAGATGCCAATCCCCTCAAGTTGGCTCCTCAGTGGCTGAGGACCCTTTGTTTACTGTGGGTTTGCACAGCTTGAGGTCTCCTGGGGCTACGTGACTGGGGATTTTACTGGCCTGACCTGGTTTTCGATTGTTCTACCATTGCTGCCTACGTGCTCATCCGGGCAACCTCTCAGGCACATTGAATCATATTTTAATATCAAAATTGTAGACCGTGGGACAGGGTTTACCAGTGAGGTAACAGAGGTACCAGCAAATCACTTCTGAATATCTTTTACTATGAAAACCCTATGATAAGACAATCCAAGCACTGAATATCCCTAAATTATGAGGCATCCCCTGGTGTGGGGGCATTTAAATTTTTTTTTCTAGTCACTTAAATACAGTGTTTCATGTGGTTCTTTGCCCCCAAAAAGCAAGAACTCCTCCCCAGAATAGCCCAAATGGCATTGGGAGTAATGCAACTTCACCTCCAGTTGAAAAAAAAATCAACAAAATCTCAGCTGCTATGGTGTGGTTGCAGCCCTCTGAAGGTTCCCAAAATTAGCTGGTGCAGCTCTCCGGGCTGAAGGCTGTGCCCACTCTTGTTGTAGCACTACCACATCAGGCACAGTGATACAATGATGTGGGGAACCTAATAAGTATAGTTGTCTTTCTCCTCATCCACTTTCCCATTGGCCTTAAGTGAAGAATTTAAAATCACTGCACAGGTCTGCAAAGTGTTACAAGATAATTACCACCCTTACTCTTCAGGAAGATTCCATCGTGTGAACATCATTGCCTGTGATCCTTCTTGTGATATTTCTTCTCCTAGTTCCTCAACCCCACCACAAGTTCTGTTAGTACATGGGGAGTTACCAGAACCTCACCTATGACAGTCGTCAATCAAAGTAGAGATCTAGAAGGAATCCAAGGTCAGGGATCCACTGCACACATACAGACAAGATGTGGCTTTCAGGCTGAAGGTAAAATGTATCTTGAAGTCCTTGCCAGTGATGGTTTCTGTGGCTGTGGATTTATAAATCTACTCTGGGTTCAAACTAAATGTTAAAGGAGCTATCCAAAAGAGCTCCCAAAATAATCCCCCAAATCCCCAAAATAGTTTCAGCATCTTGGACAGCATTTTTGAAGCCAAAAACCCAGAGTGGAGTCACTAGCCCACTGACATGAGTGACTGCACATTTATTGGGTCAGTTTACCAATGCTTCATCAAACATTTTATGGGAAGAATGCCGTCAAATTGATTTACACATTATGTAGGCTAAGAATAACCCTATTCTCTGCCACTTTGAAAGGGAAAAAGAATTCTGGGTAACATGGTGGTTTCCAAAATGCTGATTCAAAGGACATCCAACAGAACTCGGTGAAGCTTTTCCTCTCAGTTACAGGCTTGGCTTCCCTGAGTGATAGCAGAGTTCTTTTCACTTTTTTCTATTTCCCTGAAACCAAGGAGTGAAAGGATTTCCACATTCATTTTTATTTTTTTTGGTAAGGGTTTGCAGTCAGGGGAGCCAGAGGTGAAACAATTATTTTCTGTATCTTAATTATCCTTTAATTATGGCCCATGTCATTAGTTCAGGGAGAGCTGCTGGCCATGTTATTATTTCAGCAACAGTGTCAAAGTCAAAGAAAAGCTGTTTCCTTGCAAATCCCTCATCCGTAGTCCTGTTGTGAACCCAGGAAGCATCTTTAATCAATTGATTTGTGCATGAGAGGACAGGAGAGATTGTCCTTCCCTCAAGGGGCCCTCCTAGCATAGCAGAAGAGTGCAAGGAGGGGGGATGAGGAAGAGAGAATAATTCAAAGCAAGCTCAACCCGGAGCCTTGGGAGCCTTCTGGGCTTCCATGTATTTTTAAAAACAGCTGCTGCTTCCCTCTTCTCCCCTCTTTCCCTGCAAAAAAAGTTCCTGAACTCAGTATTGCAACCAGAGTTTTAAAGAGGGCACGGATATTTCAACTTGAAAATTTATTTTGACACAATCTGCTTCAGTCTGAAAAGGCACAGAAGCTGGGCAGTACTGTTTTTTAAAACCATATTTAGACATAAGATGCAGGTGGAGGTGAATCTGTGGTTATTGATAGCATGTATACATGTATAAGGAGAACTGCTGGTAGAGCCACGCTTTTATCTGAAAAAACAGAGATGGTGAAATAAACTTTTTCATACATAGCATGAATGCACTGTAATCCATGAGACTTAACTGTGATTCACATCACATCCTTTAATTTAAATAGGTTATTCTAAGAACGCCTAAATCTGAATCCGTACCTGTGTATCTGGGTATGCTTTTTGTATATCTTTTGAACTATGGCCAGTAGCCATACTGTCAGAGGGATTTTGGGAGTTATAATCTCAGATGGCATTGAGAGATTTCAGTGCAGACAGAGACTACTCTTTCTTATCCATATGAGGACCAAACGGCAATAAAAGACAGGTAATAAAATATCAATTCTATTAGCATCAGAAAAGGAACTTCCCTTGAGATCCATTTCTATAATACCACCTTAACTGACAACAGAGTAACACCTGAGAGAGAATGTGCGCCTGCTACGCTAAGGCCATTTCCACACTCCACTGCTATAGTGCTATTGTTTCACTGTCAACATCCTATGGAATACTGGGGTTTGCAGTTTAGGGAGAGGTATTCTCAGCCAGAGAACAATTTGGCCTCAGTAAATTATACACCCCAGAGTTCCACAGGATGTTGAGAGTGGAATAGTGGAATAAAAGTGGAATAACTGTATAGGGTGGAACAGCCACATAGGGACATGGGGGTGGGGGCGATTTACCCTGGGTGGCAATGTTTTTGGGGTGTCCCAGCCTGTAGCCATGCCCATGTGAGCCCTGGCCACACCCCCATGCACTGCAGCCACACCTCTGTGCACAGTGGCCATGCCCCTCATGCCATAGCTCCAGCCTCCTCCGACCCCCCCTCCACACACTCCAAGTTCCACCACTGGGTGGAAATGGGCTAACATTTTCACTTTTTTTTTATCCTGTATGACTTTTACCACTGTTGCCTGATCAAGAAACCATTGAAGATTTAGATGTCTGCATTTTCTGCTTTTTAGTTGGCCTACAAAGGTATTGTTCTTTTGTGGATTTTGGATTTTCTTGTATTTTGCTGTATGACCAACATGACTACCCTTGAATATGTTTTCTGATTCATGTAGTTTACTATCCTGTTTCTCACATGGCCTATAAAATGCTATTTCCCCTGCCAAAAAACGAAAGAAAGAAAGAAAGAAAGAAAGAAAGAAAGAAAGAAAGAAAGAAAGAAAGAAAGAAAGAAAGATTCTCTTATATATCATCTTCTCTTGAAATTGTTTTTCTTTTGTAAGCCTATTACACACTGGTAAAAAATTAAAGGATCTATGGGTTATAGTAGACCACAAATGAAACATGAGTTAGCTATCTGATGCAGTAGCTAAAAATTCTAGTCAGAAACATATGCCATTTCTGCACTCCACTGTTATAGTGCTATTACTCCACTTTCAACCTCCTACGGAATCCTGAGGTTTGCAGTTTAGAGGGTGGCTTTTAGATTTCTCAGTCAGAGAGCTGTTTGACCTCAGCAAAAGTGAATTCCACAGGAGGTTGAAAGTAGAATAATAGCACTATAACATTGCAGTACAGAAATGGCCATAGCGTCCAGATCAAGGGACACAATAGTACCACTCTATTCTGTTTTGCTTAGACTTTACCTGCAATACTAAGTCCAGATCAGGGCACCACAGTTTAAGAAAGATATCACCAAAGTGATATAATGTCCAGAAAGGGACCAGTAAGATGGAAGCCAAGCTTTATGGGGAATCACTGAGAGAGTGGGACATATTTAGTCTCGGAGAAGAGAGACCAAGAGGTGATATGATAGCCTTCTTTAAATAACTGAAGAGCTGTGAGGTGGAAAATGGAGCAGGGAGGAAATGCTGAACAGCAACTTTGCACTGATGTAATGAATACCAGGTGCTGTAGGCTGTATTTCAGAGGAATGAACTGGCAGAACTGACTCTGAGTATTCCTCGCTAAGAAAACCCTATGAAATTCATGGGGTTGCCATAAATTGACAGGCAACTTGAAGACACCTACACACGCAAGCACCAGGAAATTATGGCTTGTGTCCCAAATCATCAGAACACATTGGCTAAAACTAATATTACCAAGATATGGACTCAGAGGAGCTAAGGGGAGATAAAAACTGGTACCATTGATGGACTGGAACATTGAGAAGATTGTTTAAGAGGAAATAAGCCAATAGGACATTTATCTCCTCTTGTATACATATAAATACATTTTCTTTTGGCTTGTGCCTTCATGTGCAGTTAATTATGAGCCTCCTTATGTGCTTTCTGTTTTGACTCACAGCTTTACCTCTTGGTTGTTTCCTCTCTCTTTTCCCTTCTCGCTTACAGCAAGGCTCCATTCTTTTCATACAACTTTGTTCCCTTCTTCCTTCTTCAACTTAAATTTTAATTGTTACGTCCTTCCTCTCCTATTTCATTCTTCTCTGGCAAATGCTTTGCCATTTCCATCTCTCGCCATCACATTTCTGAACACCTTTCTTTCTTCCCCCTTGCTTCTTCTCAAACCTTTGGCTATATGTGTAGTGAGATCCCTAAGTAGATCTAGATAGACTGTATTCTAGGGATATAAATCTTTGACATCATACATAAGGACAAAAATTCCCATGATCTTCTCTCCACTGGAGAAGAAAATGAATAGTTCCACACACTTTTTGCCTGGCATTTGAATATTCCTAAGTGATTGGGGAAATTATTCTCCACATGGCTTTTTTTTTTTTTGCATAAAAATTGGGCAAAAAACACCATTGTTACATAAAGCACTGTTTCCAAAAACGCACTTTATGTGCAAAAAAATTTTTTTGTGCAAAAGATAATTTTTTTGTGCAAAGAGCCATTTTTTATAACCCTCCCAAATGCATTTCTGAAAACAGTGGAGATTTTACATGAAAAACAGAAATTTTGCACACACTCTCCCATGTATTTCTGCACAAGATGGGTTCCCAAGACGGTTTAGCATGTTTGAATATTGGGGGGAAATGAACAAAATTCTTACTCCTGTGGTACTCTTTCCAACCAGCTTTCCTAAATATCAGAAAAAATCCTTTTGGTGTAGGGGGGAGTGGAAAACAAATAGTGGCAAATATTATTTTCACCGCTACCTCTTTTACTGTATTTTAGTATATTTATTTTAAATTTCCTTCTTATTGTTTTAAATGATTTTATACTTTTAAAAATTAAAGGTCATTTTTGTATGACAACTGGTTTAATTCTGTTTGAACTTTTTGATTTTCAGATTTTAGCTTTTTCTTGTTTTAGCATTTCTGGAAGTTGCCTTGAGCCCCATGCTGTGAGAAAGACAGGATATCAGTAAAAAAAACAATACAATACAATAAAACAATTATTTTGAATATTGTTTAACCATTGTGTGATCTATTGCAACGTTGTAATGAACTATATTTAATTGGAGTATTAGTCTATTTTATTGGGTTGAATCACACACCACTTGGACACAAGCAAAAGACCTTGGGAAAGTGAACACCAGCATCTGGAAACCTTGAGAAAGTGAACACTGGCATTTGAAACTTTACCCCAAAATTTCATACCTGAGTCTCATTGACACTACTGAATTATAGCAGTATTATTTCATTTTAACTGCCATGGTTCCATGCTATGGAATCCTGAGATCTGCAGTTTGGTGAGGCACTGAAGTGTTCTTTCAAGGGATGCCATGTAGAGGAAAGAGAGGGTTTGTTTTCTGCTGCGCCAGAGTCTAGGACAAAGAGCAATGGACTCAAGCTGCAGGAAAGGAGATTCTACCTGGACCTTAGGATGAACTTCCTGACAGTCAGGGCTGTCCGGCAGCGGAATGTGCTGCCTTGGAGTGTAGTGGAGGCTCCTTCCCTGGAGGTTTTTAAGCAGAGGCTGGATGACCCTCTGTCGGGAGTGCTTTGAGGGTGTTCCTGCATGGCAGGGGGTTGGACTGGATGGCCCATGTGGTCTCTTCCAACTCTACATTTCTATGATTCTATGATTCTGGCAGAGAATTCTAAATGCCCCTCCCTAAACTACATATCCCAGGATTCCATGGGATGGAAGAATGGCAGTTGAAATGGTGAAAAAATTCTATAATCTGCAGTGTGAATGGACCCTTGGTAACAGAATGGTCAGCTGGGAGTGATTCTTTAATTGTAAATTCCTGCATTGGGGCTTGGACTAGCTGATTCTTGGGGTCCCTTCCAACTTTACAGTGTTACTAGGCCATACATCATATCATGGTTTAATTGGCAAGATATTTAATTGGCATAATATAGAAACTGTATCCAAAACTAGATTAGATTGAAACCTCAGAGCATGGCTAGGTCATAGTCAGGGAAACTCCAGAGATAACGGACTGGTAGATGTCCCTTAACAACTTGACCTTTAAAAACAATAGCACTTAAAGTTGCTTCCCCAGAGCTTCCCAGAGGCACTGGCATCGCAGGCGGACTGCTGAGCCGCCCTTGTTTTGGGGTAACAACAGTTTTAACATTGTAGGATATAAACCAAGCCCTACTCAAGACTGGAGAGACACTTTACACACACACTGTAGTGTCCGAACAAAGCTTTCAGACAACATTAAGAGAATTCAGGGAAACTTTTGCTCTGCAAGACAGCTTGGCTGCATGTCTGAGTTGTTCATTTGTCTAAATATACTCAATCTCTCACCTTCCACTCAGAGTTTAGAGAATGGTGCCTAGGCATAGCAACCTTTGAAAACAAAGAAAGATAACCAGTGTCAGAAAAGTTGTGGAGTGGGCCAACACGGCAGTGTTCCCCCCACCCTGCTAATCCACTCCATTTGCACTTAAACCACCACCCCAAGCAGGTGGAAATTTGAGGACCATTGGGCACTACAAATTCTCCCAATGCATCACAATTACTCAAACACCTGTGCTAAATAACTCTGCGCTGAGCTCCCGTGAAAATTCACAGAGCACTCAATAGCCCTTGAAATTTCTCATTTTAAACTTCAGGTAGGATGGCTGAGCACTCCTGCATACATGGCACAATGTATGAACTTCTAAAGAGATCGTTTTGGCCCTTCCCCTTTTCCTGGTCCAAAAGACAGGAAGACCATCAACAAATCCATTTCATGTCATTTCTTTCTCTTTCTCTCTGATCATGAATGATCCAGACTACACTGCAAGGCCTCTGTGGTTGAAGCTGAACAACACCTCCTTAGCTCTGAAATTTGTTCAGTCTCCCTTTGGCTTTGGCTGGCCCTACCACTGGGCAGATTAAGGTGGTCACCTCTAGGAGAAGATTGATAGGAAAGGCAGGAGCTGCTGAGAGGTGCCGGAGAAAAGAGTTGCATGTGCCACAAACCTTGTGTTGTGCCTCCCTCTGACAGATCAGAGGGCACAGTCAAGCATCACATACAAGTGGGTGGGTAAAGGCCAGCACAGAGACAAATGGCTGCAGCCCAATCAGAGCAACCTTAGCTGTTCTGCTCAACCCTCAGCCTTAGGTAGAAAAGATGGACATAAGGTTGTTTCTGTAAGCAATATTGGACACCGCATGGAAGGCATCTTCCACAGCTTTGATACTTTGGATTCTTGTGACTTCTGTCAATAACTTCTCCAGACTATCCTGCACATCCCTCCACCTGGCCTGTTCCATTCAGACAGACTTCATCAACTTTCTGATCTCTGGACTCTCTTCACTCATGATAGCTGCATTCTTAACTGAGTTATTTTTTTATTTTATTTTTACTAACACAAAGTTGACATTATTGTAGAGTGTGTGTGTGGGGGGGAGCAATCAAACAGCACCAAAATTGCAGCATGTCTTAGCATGTGACTAAAAAAAAAAAATGCTGCTCCAGAACACTGCAGCACAGATCAATCTGACCCTCTCCTGATTAAAGTGCCAGAGTTCTCAGGACACTATTGGTTAAATATTTGAGAAAGGAACAAGACAGGTATCTAGTAGGGATGGGCCAACAGAATCCTCAAATCCTGGGTAAAGATTTGAGATTCCTGAATCCAAATCTCTGTGCTAAAACAGGCAAACCAAATCTTTCAAATCCGCCAACTAAATAGATTGTTGGAGACCAGAATGCCTGAAAACCTCGGAGACCATAAATACAAGGGAAGATAGTAAGTAGGTGAGGTTTTCCTTTGGAGTAATAGTGGCCTTTGCTAACAATTTCACAACTTACAGTTGGGCTTGTATTCTAAGATATTTAAATTGAACATTTCATATTTAAGTTCAGTACTTGACTGGAAGCTACAGGCTTGAGATTTCAAGGACAGCTGAAACATTCCTTTGCAGAGCTCCCTTGCAAACGTCTTTCAGACACAATTCTGGGGTTTGGAGTTATACAAGTTGTCACAGCCTTCTCCGACAAAATGTGCTGGTGCATCATCTAACTACAAACGCCACGATGCCAGAACGAGCTACGCAAAGAAAAGCCAGTTTTGACCTGGATTATCTCTCTACTGGAGTATGTGGCCCTCTTTACACAGGCAGGAAAATGTGGGATTAATCCTCATTTTCCTGCCTGTGTACAAAGGACCTTCATGTCATTTTCAATCTGGGGAGATCCTGAGGCAAAACTATGACAATTGTCTTGGCCACATTTCTTCAGAGAGAGGTTTGTCTTTGCCTAGGCTCTTGCTAAGGCTGAGAGAGCGTGTCTTGCCCAAGGTTATCCTTCTTTTCCTTGCTTTTTAAACTTTTTTTTAAAAAAAGGATTTGAAAGATTCGAGATTCGTGAGATTCGTGGATTCCCAAACCTTCCAGGGGTTTGGATCCAGATTTGGAAAATTCTGGATTTGTCCCATCCCTAGTATCTAGGAAAGGCAGGGTGTTGAAAAACAGCCAACCAGCACCCAGGCTATGGATTGAGTTGGGTCTTCTGGGCTAAAGAGATTGTGGAATGGGTGGTAGTGGTTATCATATCACGTGTGGCTGCCTGCCCTCCCTGTTGTTTTTTTTGTTTTGTTTTTACACACACATGCACACGCACACACATGCACCACACTCCTGTATCAGTAGCACTTTCTTGGGCTACCACACTCTGCTCTACACTCCCCCTTCCAAACTGCAAATCCTTCTATCTTCCTTAACTGAGTTATTTACAACAACCAGTCCTGTAACCACTTAAGCTAGTCTATTGTCCTCACCTGTAGTGGAAGACATTGCTCTGTTTCCAGTGTTCATGTTGGATTCATCTCCTAGTCTGGTCCACTTCTATGCATGAAATTAGCAGTGATCGTGGTGGTGACATCTTGTCCTTTGTGTCAGGCTGCAAAAAAATCTTAGGCTGGCTCTCGCACTCTCTGAACAGTTCGTTTCATTCATTTTTTTTTTTGGAATGAGTGCTTTAAAAACTACATTTTCTGAAGTGTACCAAAAGCTTAACCTTACATGTAGCAACAGCAGCATGAACATTTGCTGAAGAATCAAGAGTCCATTCAAGCAGATTTTTTCTGACAGCTAACATGGAGGGCAGGAAAGAGGCAAGGTGAAGCTCTTTGCACTGCACTGCCACATGAAGTTTCCTCCAGACTCTTTGGACTGTCTCTTTTCTGGCCAAAATAAAGATGCATGGCTTTTCCTAGAGGACCCAATAACATAGATTGCAGCCCCTCATTTAGGTAGCCACTAGTGGGTCCCCATGTGATGTACTCTGCACTGCAGAGTGGTGGTTCTGATGTCAATATCAATGGTGAGTCAACTCAAGGGGCCTTTCTGCACAACACTGTTACAGTGCTATTATTCTACTTTCAACCTCCTGTGGAATCCTGGGGTTTGCAGTTTAGGGAGGGGCCTTTAGAATTCTCAGCCAAAGAGCTCTTTGGCCTCAGTAAACTACAAGCCCCAGAATCCCACAGGAGGTTGAAAGTGGAATAATAGCACTATAACAGTGTAGGGTAGAAATGGCCTTGAATCCTGTTGGGCACTCACAAACTGGAGTTATGTGTTCATGACTGTTTCATATTAATGATCCCTGTGTAGCACCTAATTTAGGGGATGCATAGGGACTCTGAACATAGTTGTGGTGGTATGCAGGGAATACCAGCCTGAACCTGCCCTCTCATTCCCATTTGCCAGGCAGCCACCACTGTGATTGATGAGACCCTCTTCCCCTGTTGATTGGGAATCAGCTGGCTGAAGTTCTCTCCTTGGCCATTTCTGCACTACACTCTTATAGCGCAATTATTCCACTTTCAACATCCTATCGAATCCTGAGGTTTGCAGTTTTGGGAGGGGCTCTCAAAACTGCAAACCCCAGGATTCCATAGGATATTGAAAGTGGAATAATCGTGCTATAAGAGTGTAGTGCGGAAATGGCCCTTCTTGCAGAGCAAACTCTGGCCCAAAGGGGAATTGCAGCAGGGAGCCTGCTTCTTCCTCTTGCACTAGAAATCAGCTGTTTTCCATGCAACAAGAAAACAGACCCTAAGCCACTGCTGGACAGTAAGTGAAGGATTCACTGCCTAGCACTATAACTAATGTGCTTATAACTAACAGGGATTCTGGACAAAACCTTTGCAAAAAGTAAAAAAAAAAAAAAAATTGAGCAAAACCCACCCAAACCAAAACATCATGATGAAAATTCCAGTCTTTTTTGCCCTTGCTGACAGACGAAAAATATCACAGCCATTGACAATTTTAATGGGGGGGGAAGGTGTTTCTGAATTTTTTAGACACTTTTTTGTTTTTGTTGTTCTTAACGACAAGAAAAATCGCAAATGTTCTTTACATCCCAAATCAGAAGGCATTTTCAAATTATTTGGGCACATGTCATCACCCACATAAGAAATATGAAGAGATCACCGTACTTTAGCCCTCCCTTTCAATAGACAGAGGGATCTAAGCAGAGCCTTTCAGTACATGAGTGATGACCCAAATTGTAGGCGCTAGAACTTAAGTTACCTGAATTGTGCAATCATATTTATTTGGCCTTCAATGAATTTAACCATCCATCTTTTCAACTGTGCCAATATTTTCCAGACAGAACTCTTACGATTCCCACAGAGAAACTGCATTTCTGAAAACAGCCTTGTCAGAGGATAAAAATTTTGACCAGTGGTTACCCGCAAGGGGAGTGCAATTAATTTGAGTAGCTGCTGTGTAAACCTTTTAAAAAGGAGAAGGAAATTCTCTCTCTCTCTCCCTCTTCCTCTCTTTTTCTGTGCTTAGTGATTTCAACTCAATTGATCAGCAGCACTCAAGAAAGTGGTATGAGAACCTGTTATAATGATGCACTGGGGACAATCAATGTAATAATGGACTGCTGGTTTACTTCCTTAGTTTCTCAAAAAAAAAAAAAAAAAAAAACCAAACAAATCCTTCTTTCATGGTTTGCTTGCTCTTTGGGCTTCATAAAATTGTTGGTGCCTTAACGCATAGTTGTGTTAGCAGAGCTGCCTAATTCAGACGTGGAGAAGACTGGCGTAGCTTTGAATTTTACATAACAGTGAAAGAAAACCCAAGGAATTTTCTCCTTAGCCATGCTTCTCCTGCCCCCATCCCCACCCCATGCTACTGTGAGACACACCTGGGTAAAAGTAAGGAAAGTGTTTCTTGTTTCTTTTCTAGCATCAAGGACTGGAATCATGTTAGGGATTAACATTTTCCTAAGTAGAATTACATCTGCAGGAATTAGAATTGGGCACATTTTAACCCTTCTTTTTCATCTGCATGTGTGCACATATGTATATATTAGATTTGATGATGTGATCATATTATACCTGTTTGTACCAGTAGTATTGGCTCCCGTCCATTTCTAGTTTTTTCCCCCCAAGGTGTTTCTGACTTTTAAAGCTTTTTATAGTTTTTAAAGTTTCCTTTCTCTGTATGTTAAATCTTCAAGAGAACACCTTCTTTGAATTTATTCAGTACATAACAGTCTCATGTGTGTGTATATATATATATATATATATATATTCATTCTAAGATCTTTAAGCTAATGGGTTTTTAATCTGGCATTCTGTATTGCAGTTACTACATTTGTATCCCAGAGTTACAGATCCATAAATGCTCCAGATTCAGCAAGAAGTATTCATTATTGCTATGGTTGTAAATTTTCCCCAAGTTCACCTTAAGCACCAGCAGCCACACAGAGCAAATAAGGTCAGTCACCAATTGGGGCTCAAGGGGGATTGTATTTCCAGCCTCCCACCACCACATGATGCCGTGACAATCAGAAGCAGGACCTCTGTTGCAATTTCTCATTGCAACCTCACTCACTGGTGTTTGGGGGCTGGAAGTGTCATCCTTCTTGCACCTCACTCATTAGCTGACCAGATCTCCATTGTTTGGTGTAGCTGCTGGCTATTAAGGTGAGCCTGTGGGGGATCAGACCAGAAGACATTATTTAGTTAAGTATAACTAAGAGCCTTTCCATACTACAGTGTTAAAGTGCTATTATTCCACTTTCAACATCATATGGAATCCTGGGGTTTGCAGTTTAGGGATGGCTATTTAGAATTTTCAGCCTGAGACCTCTTTGGTCTCACTAAGCTACAAACTCCAAAATTCCACAGGATGTTGAAAGTGGAATAATAGAACTAAAACAGTGTAGTGCGGAAAGGCCCTAAATAGCCAATGTAGGATATTGGTACCTGTTTTTAACATCTTGTTGCATTTTAGAGTTTGCAATGTTCATGATTATTCTGATACCCATTATTTGTATTTTGTTTATTTTTATACTTTCCTCTTACATAATCCACCCTGGGAATTTTATGGAAGGACTGCATAAATGCATAACTGTAAATAATGCATGTACACACACAAACATATATACAAGTGTAAGACTTTGTATTTTCTTATGAGCTGAATAGGGAATACACAGAAATATGTTATGGTGCCGACAGTAAATGTAGTCTACCACGTTTCAAGTTTAGGCAAACAAGTTGCTGCTACTGTTATATTGGGTACCTATAGGTCCACATTGACAGAAACCAGGCCTCTGTTTGAAGGGTAATCAGAAGACAATCTTCCGTTTGAAAGGCTGCCCAGTTCAAGTCTAGTCTAAAAACAAAAAACTGTAAGATGGGAGAACTGTAGGAGCCATGAAGTTGCTCTTTAACACTTTGCAAATGGACAGATGACTGAAGCAGGTACATAAGTCTCCATGTTTTCCGTTATGATGACAGGTTGACAGGTCAAGACTATCCCAGTCCCTGAAATTTCAGCACCAAAACCTAGAAATCTAGGGATGCCCCTGTTGATGTCATAGGAGGTAGGCCTTGTTGTTGTTGCTGCTATTGTTGTGTGCCTTCAAGTTTTTTTGACTTATAGCATCCCTAAGGAGAACCTATAAAGGGGTTTTCTCAGCAAGATTTGTTCAGAGCGGGTTTGCTCTTGCCTTCATCTGAGCCTGGGAGCATGAGACTTGCCCAAGCTTTCCCAGTGGGTTTCCACAGATGAGCAGGGATTCAAACCTGGTCTCCACAGTCATAGTCCAATGCCCAAATCATAGTCCAATGCCCATTATGCTGATTCTCAGTAGGCCCTGGTATTGTTATTAATCATTATACATTAAGAATCAACCACAGCTACATAAAGTGTGCCACCCAAATCAAATTAAAAGAAAGCAAATAAGGAAAATATGGGAACACACATTTCAAGGCAGTGCTCTCTGTCTGAGATTCTACCTTCTCACACTGAATACTCTTTCTGAGAAAATGGCCACTCCCTGACACCTGAGAGTCCTTTGAAATGTATTATATTTCATTTGAAAATATAGCAATTCTTTCTAAATCTGCATCTATAGTAGGGATGAAAAGAGTATGCACTGTTGCTTATTTCTTGGTTGAAGAGCGGCTTTTCTGACGCTTGGAAAACCTGATCAGGAAGAATAATAAAGGGGCATATATTGTGTGCAGTTTTTGTCTGGAATTCACACATCTCAAAGTGTTTGGAGAAATTATTCTGTGCAGAAAGAAACATTTTTAATGTGAGAGTAGTGAGGTTTAGGACAAAGATCATTGTTTCCAGATGGTCACATGTGCTTTTTTTGGTGCAAAATAGCTGTTTTATGCAGAAATCTTGCAAACAAACAGCAATCTTGTACAATAAAAATCTTTCACAAAAAGTCTTCTGCACACAACAGCAATCTTGTACAAATAAAATAGCTCTATACTTTTGCTACAGAATATTGTGGTTTTGCATAGAAAATAGCAATCCTGCACAAAATAACATATGTGGATGTTTGGTCACAATGCTTTTGGAGCAATAGCCCACAGTTCTCATTTTTTAAAAAAAAATCCCATGTGCATTTCTGCATAGAATAATTTTCTGAAACAGTTTGAGAAGTATGAATATTGAGTTAGAGCTATGCAGAAATAATTCATTTTGTCCTAAAGTATAGGGGGGAAAGTGCAGAAATTATTCTTCTTCAGATACAAGCGTGAACTAGTCAGAGTTTTAGATCCATAGTGTGAATATCTTCCCTTGCAAGGACAAAATAGTTGAATATTAGCATTTCTAATGTATATATATTTGTTAGTATACGTACATCTTCTGTAAATCTGTGCTCTGTTTTGCTCCCTTTGGACGATTCATTACTTTCTTTCTTTCTTTCTTTCTTTCATGATGCATTAGTATCTACTCTTTATGATATAAAACTGATAGTGTAAACTAGTCCTATAGTGTAATAGCAACCTATTAGCCAATATGTGTGACACTGTTGTCCATTCATCCTACAGGCTCAGTGGCCTCATGTGTTGCAGATCCTGAGTTAATAATGCTTCCACGCCAGGTGTGCAGTGCTTGTTGTTCAGCTATGTGCCAAAGCAGTTCAACAACAGGGCCTTGGCAAGGTTAATCCCATCTCCCAGTTCACACATGTTTTGACAAGACCAGTTGCTGTCATTTGTGATGGTGATGAAGATGATAATAATGCAGTCAAGACCTCTGCCTTGTCACCATTTGGATGTTGCCTTGTATAATAGGAACTCCAGTGCCCTAGGAGATTATCTGTACCATAGTTTGGCATGAGAGCAACTGAACTACTTCCCTCCACATCCCCAGGCCTCTGCTGCATTGTTTGGAAGCCTGCAAACCTTTGAAAATCAGCATTTTCAGGCCAAATGGAGAGCCAAAGTTGACTGTTGTCCTTATACAACAAAACAGCATGCTGAATTTCCCATTTCTAATTGAACAGCTGAAAGCCCAGCAGACATTAGGGACTTGTTTATGGATCACTCATCAGATCAGGAACTGGAAGGCACGGCAGGGAGCTAGTAAAGGAAGGAAAGCCATTTAAAATGTGTTGTAAATACTCAGTTGCTGAATTAATGAACAAAACCTCATAAGCTGTGGTTGCTTTATAAAGTAAACACGGCTCACCTGCTTCACCCTTTATTTCTCCTCAATTACAGAGATAGTAAATGAGAGAGAGAGAAATTTTAAAAGAAGCATTTGTTTCAAAGTTAATTCCCAATGTATGTGAGCATTCAGCCTACCACAATGGTCAACACAAGCTAAGCATTTCTGATATCAGCTAAAATTCACTTGGGGTGTTACTCCACTGGAAAAACCCTATCCTAGGGTCTACAATTTTAATATTAAAATATGATTCAATGTACCTGAGAGGTCACCTGGATGGGCACGTAGGCAGCAATGGTCAAACAATCAAAAACCAGGTCAGGCCAATAAAATCCCCTGTCATGTAGCCTCAGGAGACCTGAAACTGTGCAAACCCTCAATAAACAAAGGGTCTTCAGCCCCTGAGAAGCCGACCTGAGGGGATTACGAGTTTGCCCCAAGTTGAGCAAATATCTTATCAAGTGAGGACCATTTACATGAAGTCACACCGCAACCAAATGCAGCCGAAGATCCTGAGACTTTGGCAACATCTTGTAATCTCATCACACAAAGGAAGTTACCATTATGGAGCTTCTTTCTCGTTGCAACACCCATTGTTCTCCCTGGGAAAGGATTAGCCCTCCAGGTACTTTCCCCCCTACAAATAGTCCCAGTTTTTGAGTGGTTCTTTGGATCACTCCCAGCAGACCATTTCTCTGTCTGTTGAGTACTCCCCTCAGCCCTCTCTGTGCTGAGCCCCACTTCTCCACTGTTTTCCCAGACCATCGACTTCAGGAAAAGGTGCAGTATTACCCCAGCTACATCCCTTCAATATTCCCCTATCCAGTTTCCTCTCTTTTGCTTCTTAATACCTCTTGAGTGAGTGTGTGAGTGATTGCTTTGGTGCATGAGACTTTCAGTCAATAAAATCATTTATTCATAGAATCATAGAAATGTAGAGTTGGAAGAGACCACACGGCCCATCCAGTTCAACCCCCTGCCATGCAGGAACACCCTCAAAGCACTCCCGACAGATGGCCATCCAGATTCTGCTTAAAAACCTCCAAAGAAGGAGACTCCACTACACTCAGAGGCAGCAGGTTCCACTGCCAGACAGCCCTGACTGTCAGGAAGTTCTTCCTGAGGTTCAGGTGGAATCTTCTTTCCTGCAGCTTGAATCCATGGCTCCTTGTCCTGGTCTCTGGAGCAGCAGAAAACAAGCCCTCTCCTTTCTCTACATGGCATCCCTTCAAATATTTAAGCATGGCTATCATGTCGCCTCTCAACCTTCTCTTCTGCAGACTAAACATACCCAGCTCTCTAAGTCTATCCTCATAGGGCATGGCTTCCAGGCCATTCACCATTTTGGTCACCCTCCTCTGGACTTGCTCCAGCTTGACCATGTCCTTCTTGAATTGGGGTGCCCAGAACTGGACACAGTATTCATGATGAGGTCTAACCAAAGCAAAGTAGAGTGGTACCAGTACCTTCCTTGATCTAGACACCATACTCCTATTGATACAACCAAGAATTGGATTGGCTTTCTTGGCTGCTGCATCACACTGCTGATTCATGTTCAGCTTGTGGTCTATTAAGACTCCTAGATCCCTTTCATACGTACTGCTATCCAGCCACATGTCCCCCATCCTATATTTCTGTATTCCATTTTTATTACCTAAGTGTAGGACCTTACACTTGTCTCTGTTGAATTTCATTTTGTTAGCCTTGGCCCAGCTCTCCAATCTATCCAGGTCATTTTGAATTTTGATCCTGTCCTCTGGCGTATTAGCAACCCCTCCCAATTTGGTGTCATCTGCAAATTTGATGAGCAAGCCCTCTGTTCCTTCATCCAAGTCGTTGATAAAAAATATTGAACAGCACTGGGCCCAGGACAAAACTCTGTGGCATCCTGCCAGTCACTTCTCCCCAGGATGAAAAGCAGCCATTTGTGATCACCCTTTGGGTTCAGTTGGTCAACCAATTACAAATCCAACTAACAGTACAATCCAACTGTCCAGCTCACATTTTACTAGCTTCTTTGCAAGAATGTCATGGGGAACTTTGTCAAAGGCCTTACTGAAATTGAGATATGCTACATCCACAGCATTCCCTTCATCTATCAAGCTAGTAACTCTATCATAAAAAGAGATGAGATTAGTCTGGCATGACTTATTTTTGAGAAGTCCAAGTTGACTTCTCATGATTACTGCATTGCTTTCTAAGTGATTAGAAACTGACTGCTTAATGATCTGCTCCAGGATCTTTCCGGGTACTGATGTCAGGCTGACTGGACGATAATTATTTGGGTCCTCTTTTTTTCCCTTCTTGAAGATGGGGATAACATTTGCTCTCTTCCAATCTGCTGGAACTTCTCCTGTCCCCCAAGATTTCTCAAAGATTATAGCAAGCGGTTCCGAAATGACCTCTGCCAGCTCTTTTAATATCCTAGGATGCAATTCATCTGGCCCTGAAGACTTGAATTCATCCAGTGTGGCCAAGTATTCCTGTACCACCTCTCTACATATTATGTGCCTCATTTCCTCTGCTTCCTCCCCTGCTCCCCAACCGCCAGGTTGAGTGCTTGTATCCTTCTGGGAAAATACAGAGGCAAAGAAGGTGTTAAGTAGCTCTGCCTTTTCTCTTCCCCCTGTAATTCGCCATCTTCTCTGTGCAGCACCCTACTGTCTCCTTCTTTTTCCTTTTGCTGCGGACATATTTTAAAAAACCCTTTTTATTGTTTTTAATGTCTCTGGCCAGCCTAAGTTCATTCTGTGCTTTAGCCTTTCTGACTTCCTCCCTACATCTCCTAGCTACTTGCTTAAATTCTTCTTTGGTGGTTTCCCCCTTCTTCCATTTCCTATACATGTTTCTCTTGACACTTAGCTCAGCTGAGAGTTCTTTATTCAACCATTCTGGTTTCTTCAGATCCCTTCCACTTTTCCTCCTTATTGGCACAGTTTTAGACTGTGCCTTCAGTTTCTTCTTTTTATGGAACTCCCATGCCTCCTGAACTCCTTTCCCTTTCACTGTTCTTGACCACAGAATTCCAGCCAGCAGCTCCCTAAGTTTACAGAAGTCTGCTTTTTTAAAATCTAAGATGAGTGTCTTGCTACACTTATCTTCCCACTGAATGCCAAATTCCAATAGGGCATGGTCACTCCCCCTTAAAGATCCAACCACTTCTACCTCATTAACAAGGTCATCCCTGTTGGTCAGGATCAGATCTAGAATATTTGATCCCCTTGAGGCCTCTTCCACCTTCTGGACCATGAAATTGTCTGCAAGACAAGCAAGAAACTTGCTGGACCTTGCTGTCTTGACAGAGTTTGGCTGCCAACATATATCCAGGTAATTGAAATATCCTATTATTACTTTTTGAATGTGGAGTCATTTGGTTGAGGAAGGCGTCATCAAAGTCCTCAGTCTGGGTTGGAGGGCTGTAGTAAACCCCTACGAGAATATCCCTATTGTTTCTCACTGCCTTAATTTTTACCCAGATGCTCTCGACCTGGCTTTCTGGGTTTAAGTTACAGATCTCTTCACAGGTGAAAACATCCTTGACATACAAGGCTACTCCTCCTCCTTTCTTGTTTGGTCTATTTTTACAGAATAGGCTATATTCCTCTATTCCTATATTCCAGTCATGAGACTCATCCCACCAGGTCTCAGTGATGCCTATCAAATCATATTTATTTTGTTGTACTAGTTCATCTTGCTTGCTTGCTTGTTTCCCATACTCCATGCATTAATGTAGAGACACTTAAGTTCCCAGGCCCTTCCTGTAAGTCCTGTACTATAGTTTCTACTCTTCCCACCATTGGCCGCTTGTACTACTTGTCCAATATAATTTGGGCCTTTTCCCCCTGCACTCCCCAAGTCCTTGTCCTGAATAATATTGTCTCCCTCCCCAGCGGAACTTAGTTTAAAGACCTCTTAATCCTCCTTGCAAGACTGTTTGCAAAAACATTCCTTCCAAGTTTCATGAGGTACAGCCCATCCCTTACCAGAAGCCCACGTTCATGGAAATTCAGGCCGTGTTCCAAAAACCCAAACCATTGCCGGTGGCACCATGTGCAGAGCCAGTTATTGCCCTTTCTCTACGTGCACCATATCCTTGAACAGAGAGGAGAGACGAAATGATCATCTGCGCACCAAGGTCCTTAACCTTTGTCCCCATAAACTCGTAGTCCTTTGCAATGTGGTAAAAGCTGCTCCTCTTAGTGTCATTGGTTCCGACATGAATCAAAATGAGGGGCTTATGGTCAGTGGGCTTGACCAGCCTGGTTAGCCTCTCCATTATGTGGTTGATCTTGGCCCCAGGAAGACAGCAGACCTCTCGATTGAGCTTGTCCAGCTTGCAAAATGCTGGTTCAGTTCCTCTGAGCAAGGAGTCCCCAACAACCAGAACTCACCTCCTCTGAGGCTTGTCCAGGGCTCCTCAACCAGCATGTTCTTCTAGGACTGCCTAGGCATTCTGTTGAGGCTGGGAGTGTGTGATCTAGTTCCTGTTGCCAAAGTTGGATTCCTTCTTGTTGACATTCTGTTTCCTCCTCGTGGTGCTCCGTATCGTTCGTAAGGCCAAGAACTTTGAAGCAATTGTGGAGGCTGAGAGTCTCTTTTACCTTCCTGGTCCTTCTACTCCTCCGTGTGACATTCCTCCAAGTCTCCGTTTCCTGACAGAGTGTGCTGACTTCCTGATCTGACAGCTCCTCCACGCATTCGATCGTCTGGTAGGTCTTCTCTGCCCTATCCAAAAACTCCTCCCCTTCCCTAATAAGATGAAGATTAGAAACTCGTGCCTCCAGCTGGCGAACCTTCTCCTCCAAGAAGGTCACCAGCTTGCACTTGGTGCAGGTCTACCCAACAACACCTTGTGGCAAGAAAAGGAACATCCCACAAGTGCTACAGGTGACCGTGGCAGCTCCCTCACCTTCCATCCTTGATACTACAGAGAGTAATACAGGAAGTAGTTCTAGAAAGAATAACTGGGCTTTCTTTCTGAAATTCAGCTGTGTCAGCTACGTCTGCTCTACTGATTGCCAAGGGTTAAACTTGAAGGACTGAAGTAGAGGACTTCAACTGCGTGCACCTTTGGGAGCTCCTAATAAGACCCCTCCCCCCTAGCTGGCTTCTCCCCCTTGTTAGTCAGACCGTGTGCCTCAGGGATTTATTGGACATTGTCATTTGGTTTATGGCTTGGCCTGACCCCGTAAAAACTGGATAAAAAGACCCCGTGAGGTTACCCTGCATCTCACATTGCTATTGCACATGTGCTGGCTAGTTTCCATTCTTCATCACATGGAGCACAAGGGACCCCAGAAGTCAGGGTAACAGGAGACTTATGCAACATAGACTGTGATATAGACCCTTTCCACAGGACATTGTTGTCTCGCACTGGGGATGGGAGAAGGACAGATCCTGGATGATGTTTATGCACAATGTCATACATGTCCTATTGTTCTCCAGTTCCCAGGTGGAATGATTGCACCGTAAATCATTGACAGGTTCTTCCCATCAATGACCGGTGACCATGCCACCCTCCCACACTTACCTGAGCTGTGGAGGGTCAGTAAGCATGATGGTCAGGCTTCCTGCCCCTATGCAATCTGGGACATGCCTGGCTGCACTGCTGAAGGAAGAGGTGTGGCCATTGTGCCTTCTCCATTCCTGCAGGCAACTGGTGTGGAAGGGAGCACTCCTGTCACACTCCCCTCCCGGGAGAGGCTCTACCAGAATCCCTGCAGGATGCTGCTGAGATCAGGTAGAGTGTGGAAAGGGCCAAACAATCATGAAATTTTTGTCACGTCCAGGTGGTAAGATTCTACCCTGCTCCTCTCTCCTCCCTCCCACTACATTCACTGAGCAAGAACTATATTTGCACTTTGAATCCAGGAAAAAGCAGGAAAGTGGGAGGAGGAGAAACATTGAGATATTTTGAAGGAACCTAAAAAAGTGAGACCACAGAGGATTAATTGGAATCTTCCCTACCAAATCAGGACAGTTGAAGGGTATGTTGTTACTATAAAAGCAGCAGAATATGCAACAATGAAATCACACAATATGGTTTCCTATTTAGCTCCCAATTCATAGCCCTTCTTTTATCATGAGTGGTAAGAATTAAGGCACTGGAAAGGGTTTTCTTTGTTGGCAACCATGCTCCTTGGGACATAAATGTTGGGAATTAGAATTTCCTAGAGTGTTAGGCCTTTCGTGAAATTCTATGAAAGCTAAAACTGTTAGGAGTCAACCTTCTTTGTGCAGAGTAGCAGAGAAAGTATGCTCCAATCCCTGTGTTGCTTCCCTGAACTGAAACTCGCTGAGAGAAGGGAAATTATATTCGTATATGTGTATGTATACACACACACAAGGCAGGCAGTTTCAGGTTACAAACTTAGGAAAGTTGACTAATGGCTTTTATGTTTACATATGCATTGGGGAGCCTACATCTTAACTAGCCAATAATAGGTTAGATAAGTTAGTAGCTTCGTTTTTAACTCACCATCTTCTTGATGGAGATGCAAAACATGGTCAGAGAGAAGAAAGAAGAAGCAAAAAAAAAAAAAGGATTTGTATTCATTGGAAATAACATTTTAGCCTCTCCCATATCGTGTTGCTTAGAGCAGAAAAAACTATATTAAAAAAAAAGGAATAATCATTGAATAATAAAAGAATTGCATTTGTTTTTTTCCATATTTCATATAGGACAATTGAAGTTTAGGTCCATGGTTTAACCTTCTGAATATAACCCAGTACATGTCCAAAGGGAAATGTAGCCATCATTGTCTGCTGTCCCACTATAGTACCTGGCTCGTAGACCTAGTTCCTTATCTCCCCAAATTTCTTGGGCAGGATATGTTTTGCGGACTTGCAGAGCTGGTGTTTTTTGAGCAGTTGGAAATAGCAACTTCTCTGTTTTTCATACCTCGCCAGACACAATGACCTGATGTGTTCTGCTGAAGCTAATGAGCCTCCAGAGAGAATGCTGAGCCACTGGAAAACAGTAGGCAGGCCAGCCTCCTGGAAGACTTGGGCAGGTCAGTTCAGGACAAGCAAGGCCTCTAATGAACTGCACTTTCCCAGATGGTTCATGGGGACATCATCAGCAAGGACCTTGGCACAACCTTCTCCCCCTGCTCTCCCTCTTGCACAACCAGGTTCCTTAAACAAAGTACACTGGCGAGACTAACAAGTATTGACAGGAGAAGTGGAAAGACCTAAATGTGTGACAACATTTATCTGAAATGCTTCAGCAGGAAGAATTGGTACAGATGATATTCCTATAGTACCTGACCCTACAGCAAAACCTCTAGGGCTCATTTGCACTACTGTTGAAATTAATTCATTTTTTAAATGTAAATATGGATGACCCATTCCAGACCTCCGCCATGTGTCTCTTATTTTGGGAATCAGCCTCATTTTGAAAGATAGTCTGCCTTCTTTCCCTGACCCCTGTCTCCAGGTTGTTCCTGATTTCAAATGGTATAAAATGTAAGGCATGTTTTGTGATATAAAACATAAGAGCTGTTACCCTGATTTCTGGGTGTCCCGTGAGGGACACCTAAATAACCAAACAACAACACAACTTTGGGGAGAATTAGCTGGAGCACTCACTAAAGCTAGTGAGAGGCACGGTAACTTAGCAGGATCTTGCAACCCAGCGTCTACGGGGTCAGGTCAGTCAAGCAGCCAGATGAGTTAAAACAGCAAGAATGATGTTTATTAAGTACAGACAAATATTAAAGTCACACAGTCACCAAATATTAAAGTCACCACAGTCACACAGATAACTAAGGAATCAGAGATTGACTCAGGGATTTTCAGAAGGAAATGGGTGATACGACACCTGTCTCGTAGTCCTGGACCTTGAGAGTGAAGTTGGGGTGCGATGAAGAAGCTCAGCGTGATTAGCTGAGGGGAGCTCGCCAAGCAGAGTGGCAGCAAGGCTGGATGGAATTCGGGAGTGATCTGAGGATGGTCTCGGACTCAGAGGTTTTTAAAGGGTGAATTGTGACTGCAGGCTATACCTTACTCGGTGAGAACAATGCATTTTAGGCGCGGGACAAAGCTTTGGAAAGGTCAGAATTTAGCATGATTGAATCAGAGCCGAATTAACAATAGTGTAGCCAGTATGCAAATGCGGAGCGCTTAGTACAGCTTTGTCAGGTTACCTGCTCGGGGCAGGGAGCCTTTGTTAGTATCGTGCATATGCAATACGGTGCTTACTGGAGAGGTCCCTGAAGAGATGAACCGACTGTATCTGACCTGCCTGGGTGGAGAATGGAATGTCCAGCAATTATCGGCCATGCCTGTTTACGTGCTTGTCTGGTGACCTCACAAACACGTGGAGCGGGGTGGCAGAGGAAAGCCGAATTGTTTGATATCAAAGTGATATCGAGTGCTATCTCCGGGTAGGCCTAGACCACAGTAACAGAGCCTTCCAGGAATTCTTCGAGTGTGGTTCCCATCATCCCCAACCAGAATAGCAACTTGTTAGGAACAATGGAAGTTACAGGTCAACCTCATGTAGAGAGCCATGTTTTCCCCACTCTTGACATATGGGATGCATTGTTTTCTCACATGTTTCTGAGAGAAAATGCTGAGAGTTTCCCTCCAACCTTCCCCACTAGAAGAAGGAGAGCATTTTGCAAAATTTTTTCTAAATATGCTCCACAATCGAGGAGAGCACTATTTCCTTCCCATAATGTCCTGGAATGAATATAGGCCTGGAAGTTGGCCCACAATTGCTGACTTTTGCAGTCTTTCTACTTGGAAATAGAGTGCTTCATTCAGTGTGGCAACTTTGGAGTAAAACAGTGAGATAAGATGGTATTTATTTGCAAGATCCATGTGAAGTACTTGTGTTGACAATTTCATTTAAATTCCCTGTGTTCAGGCCAGCCTCATAATTGCATCTTGGAGAAAGATCAACTCCGCAAGGACTCTTGGTGAGATGGTCTGATTTTCCTTCATTAAAATGTATGCTCACTTCCCTCCTCAGTAGACTTCCTTCAGTAATTAAATTTCCATGTAGAATATGTGTTTACTGTCAAGAGTTTCTGCATTTCAGCTCATGGACATGCTGTTTTGGTTGAAAACCTATCACTGTGGTCAATATTGTGATTCATCTGAAAGGAATGCCTACTTTAGAGCAATTGTAGTCTCTCCCCCTTCCCTGTCCCCAAACCCTAGGACTGTACAACAGCCAGATTGGCATTTAAAGCCAAGATAACAAGCCCAGAAACTCAAGTAGTGACATATGGGTACAGAGCATGCAATTAAAGTAAAGGATGCACTGTTCTAGAGAAGGCATTGAGAAATTCAGCGCATAAGGAGGGAAAGAAGTCTGTTATCAATTGGGGAACAGCTTGAGGGGTGGAGACTTGGGAGAGAACAGAGAAGAACACTGTGTGCAGATCTTAATAAGGAAAAAAGCTCCTACAACAGTCCATCTTGCTGTAGTTTTTCAGACAGCAAACAAACTTGGTAAAAATGGGACTTCAGATCTGCCAGAGAATGTTCCTGTTCAACATCCTTCTCTAAAGTCCATAAAGTTCATATAATGGTCATGCATAAAATAGACTGAGGTCAACCAGATTCTATAGGTGAAGCGTCACAGGAATTTTGACCAAGGAGACCTGTCCTTGCTATTTAGTCTTTGTCCACACTAGCGACTTAGATATGGAAATCCCGATGAACAAGGGGTGTATGTATATGTAGGTAGGTAGGTAGATAGATAGGCCTTCAAGTCACCTATTATTTTATGGTGTCCTCATGAATTTCATGGTGTGTTTTTTTTTTTGCAAGGAATGCTGAGAGGTGGTTTTGCCAGTTCCTTCCTCTGAAATATAGCCTACAGCACCTGGTCTTTGTTGGCAGTTTCCCATCCAAGTACTAACCAGGGCTGGCCCTGCTTAGCTTCCAGGTGGGCTCTGGTGCCTGTAGGGTATTTAGCCCCTAATTCACAATAATTTCCTAATATTAACATTTTTCTGTTCTCAGTCTAGTTGTTATACACAATTCCTTTAAATCAAAGGAAATCAAAGAGCAAATATGATTTGAAAATAATTGTTTTGAGGCAAAGTTCAGAATTTCATTGGGTCCACCAGCTAATTTTTGCCCCAGTCCCAAGGAAGATCTGCTGTGGGCAACATCCATGGTAAAAATATGACTTTAATTCCCCTTCCAAAACCAGAAAAAATAGAAAAGGCAACTTCTGAACATATAAGCAAGATAATCTACTTGGTTTTAAAGGATAATTTTCACTTCTAGAAGCATTTTTTCCCCAGTAATAACATTTTTTTTTCCGGTGGGGAGGCAGAGGTACATGTAGCTCATAGGCCATGTGTTGCCCCCCACTTCAGGATATACATCAGGCATATTTATATATCAACAGTGGGGCCGCCTTCTTGGAGCTCAGGAGTTCATGGATGCCACGATACTCATGGGGATGTCTCAAAGCACTGTAATTTTAGATGGTTTTCCAAGTGAAGTTTAGACCTACACTGGACATCACTCTTTACAGGGACGATGAACCTATGAAGATGTACCATATCTAGCACAGACTGATAGAACTCAGGGGATTTCTGAATGGTCACAGGGCAGTTCTTGTTGGCATGGTTGGCACTCTTGCTGAGTCCTTGTCTTGGCTAAAGAATGATGGAATAGAGAGGGCTGTTGACACAATTACTCCGAGGTACCCTCTCCTGCAGTGCAGAGGCTCACTCGTAAACTGAGGAGCTTTGAGCTATGAAACAAGTCATGAAACAAGCCAGATGGACAGCCTGATAACTCACTGGTGTACTAAGGAAGTTGGATTGTAAGACAGCCAGGGATTCCTGCAGCTGAGCTCCCTGGTTTGAAGAAGGCTAAATGACAGCTCAAATGTAGTTGGTCTGAGCCTCACACTGTAGCTATGGCCCTTTCCACAGCCTACCTTGTTCCAGCAACATCTGGTGAGGGTCTCTGCTGGGAGGGGAGCATGACAGGAGTGCTCCCCTTCTCACTGGCTGCCTCTGTGAATGGCACTGCCATTCCCATTGCACTTCCAGGACCCCCGTATACCAGGTAAGTGTGAGTGGGTGGCAGGATGGTGGCACAATCACCAGTCATTGACAGGGAAAACCTGTCAATGATTTACTGCATGATCATGCCACCTGGAGATGGGAGAAGGACAGGACCAGGATGACATCATGCATAAGCATCTTCTGGGTCATGTCCTTCTCCCGTCCCCAGTGCAGGCTGACAGCATCCTGCGGAATGGGCCTATGACTGGACACAAGTGAGAGCACAGTATCACGAATGCCTGCTTTGTGGCAGTGATGGTGGGGAAGTGTTTCTACTTTAACAGTGTTTGTTAATGACTCAGCTTATTTCCAAAAAAAAAAAAAAAAAAATACAAGATGGACCATATCTGGCTCAATCTTTTCTATCTAGAAGGCATACCACTATAGCCAAATGTAGCTCCAGACAAAATATTCTAAGAGATAGCTTTACCTTGATCTATTAGACAGATGAAACAGAGATCTCCCAGTGAGCAGGTGAATCTAAAGAGTGCAGGGAAGGGAGCTGAGGAATGGCTGTGATCTATGGAAAGATAGATGGTCTTGTGAGGTTCTCCTCTCAAGCAATCCTGTAGCTGCCACCCAATGCTTAAGCAACCCAATATCTCTTCCCATCTCTCCAGTCTGTAACATGGGCCTGCATGTGAAATTTCCAATAATATATTGACCAGAGGTTGGAAAAATGGACTGTCTTGGATATCAGGGAATTGTAGGCTGAAAATGAAGATCCTCCATGCTCTGATTTAGCTGGTGACCCATTGGCTAAGAATATCCAGTGAGACAATTCTGAGTTGTTCTGAAAATTTGGCTGCATGGTCAGCAGCAGAACATTTGATTAGGGAAAAGCTGGACTGCACTTATCTCAAAAAGATAAATATTTCAAGGAACAGGTTTATCCTGCATTGATGATCAGAGAATATTATGGTATTGTATTGCTGCAAGGCTTGGCACCAACTAAATAGAAATGCTAGATGGCAAAATACAAATGCAAAAACTGCCAGGGAACCCTATTTATTTCCAAGGCTATTTGAAATATACATTTCACTCTTGAGCACAACAATATCCAAATTTTGACTTATAATCCCAGCAACGCCTGGTAGTCTGTACTCTGAGACCAATACTTTGTGCAGTTCAGTATCCAATATCCACTAACATGCTTCTGAGCAATGTATTAGAGAGCCTAGGGCCCACTTACAAGCATTTCCATTTCATAGGCCTTGCTGAAGCACAACACTGAAGCCTCAAAAAGTTCAGTGTGGACCAATTCTTTTGTGGACAATGGCTCAGCTGACAGAATATTTGGAGTGCAAATCTAAAAATATTTATATTATTTGCACTAACAACTCTTGGCCTTTTATTTTTTCAGCAGTTCGGTTTGAGTTCTCTTGCTTTCTAGAAATGTATTTTTTCATTTTTGTTTGACTGTATCCTTAAAAAAAAATTTTTTTTAAAGCTATGACCTAAATGACCAAACAAATAAAAAAAAATACTCAAATGTATGGAAATGCCACTATCCATCCATTCCTCCTCATTCATACTCTCCAAGGTGTAATCACACATGGTTTTAATGCAGTCATAAGTGTTTAGGTCTCCCCATGGTCCAATATGAGTTTCTCTGTCACTGACCATGAAAATAATTGAATAGACCCAATAGATTTTGGCTGGTGAAGAGTGGCAGTCATGATTTTTGCTGTCATGAAGCCTTGAGCTTATTTTGAGTCTTTTCCGGAATACTGAAAGACCAACTGCTCAGTGTTCCACCTGGGAATCTATTATGAACTGAGCAGTTCAGTACTAGTGCTATATTTTCCGAAGTTGGGATAGCATTTTGGCTCCAGTAGTAATTATCACAGGTGCAAAGATAATGCTATTCTTCACCCTTTCCACCTGGGACTTCATTGAAATTGATGGTTTCCCACTCAGGGGACCCTGTTTGTTCAGAAAACACAAACAGGAGAACCTTTGGTCCTCCAACTGTGCTGCATTAAAATTCCCAAAGTGCCTTACCACTGATCAAGTTGGCTGGGGCTTCTGGCAGCTGAAATCCAAAACATCTGTAGAGCCACAGCTTGCCCATCTCTTGACTAGAGCTGTAACTGAGACCATTTCTGCACTACACTGTTACAGTGCTATTATTCCACTTTCAATAACCTATGGAATCCTGACGTTTGCAGTTTAGGGAGGGGCTTTAGAATTCTCAGCCAGAGAGCTCTTTGGCCTCAATAAACTACAAACCCCAGAATTCCATAGATGTTAAGTAGAATAATAGCACTATAACAGTGCAGGGTGGAAATGCCCTGAGAAATCCAGTGTCAGAAACTGCTGACCCATGCTCCATGTGATAAGCCACATCAATACAGCTTGTCAGTGAAAAGTCTTTTGGAGTGATTTTTCCCAATGTGAGCATTGGTTCCCTCTAGGCAGACAAGGAGTATGAGAAGGCTTTTTGGGGGGCGGGCGGGAGGGAATCATGTTCTACCTGAGTGCTTCCCTATCTTGTGTTTCTGGTATTGCTCTGTGGTTCAGCATATCAGTTTCTTCTTTAATCCTTATTGATCCCCACTAATGGATTTTCTAGTCCTGCCCCCATCCCCGGACTCCATTCTCAACTCCCAGGTCCTGGTTCTTTCAAAACCACTACTCTCGTGTCTATGGCCCTTTTCGCATGGCATTTTGGAAGTGAAAAGGCCCCTTGAGCGACACATAAATGTGAGGAGTGGTCTGCATGACACACTCCCATTTATGCAACGCTCAAGAGTGTGACACGCAGCGCATACGCACCTTTTTATTTTAGGCTTTTAGCTGAAAATGGTGCACACTTGAGCACCGATTAGGAGCCTGGGGTGAACTTATTTGCCCCGCAGAGCCTCTGGAGCCAGGCCAGTCATACTTCCTCCTCAGTGCAGCCTACAGCTCCCAGGCTGCACTGCGGAAGGAAGGAGCGGGGCATGGGCAGGGTACTTGCGCAACCAGGAAGCTGCTGTGGAGCCCAAGCAGCAGGGATGCGAAAGCCTTCCTCTGAAGGTTTCTCGCACGAGCGCCACCTCCCACCTCCGTGAAAAGGTAAGGTGTGAAAAGGCTCTATGTTCAGCATCTTGTTCTGCACTAAAGTTCATTGAATGGTGTTGGGCAAGTCATAGTCTCTCATTTACAGAGATTCTTGGTTACTCAATGGAATATTTTTTCATTGCTCATTGAAATAACTGCCTCACCCACTGAAACCCAGAAACTCTCATCAGTTTCTTCAAGTGTCTCCTCCTCTCTGTTGGATGATATGGAAGACAAGCTAGTTAGGTGTGACAGCTAACTACCAAGTTTGTTACCTGTTTTCAGAAATAATGTACTTTTGAGTATCTGATGCTCAGGAAAATCAACGGGACAAGCCTGTGGTTATCTTCAATACCTTTTATGTGGAGTTCCCAGAAGTATCTTACTGGTCACAGTTGAAGATAGGATTTTGGACAGAATGGACTTGTGACTGGAATAACTTCTACACCTCCATATGTTTGATTGTAGTGTTCATTTTCTCTCACCTGTTGATAATGCTGTCAAGCTTTGATGGGAGTTATAGTTCAACACCATCTGGAGGGTCTGGATGAGATGATGGTCCAGCAGGGATTCTTTCAACTTGCAAAGTCTTACCTTCTATTCTATGGCATTTTGCAAATTAAATACTACTCTTAAACTACAGACAGAAAAGTCACAAAAAGCATTGCCCTTAATTTCTATCCATTGCAGGACAAGCAAGATGCAACCAACAAAAATGGCCTTTAATGCACGTAGCAAAATTATCATTGTGTGCACTAATGCCTGATTAGAACAAACAAGGAAGCAAAAGGCTATTGCTTGGCAAGAAAATATACATAGTCTCACCTGATGCAAAAGCTCCATTTTGCAACATCCCTAGACTGAGTTTCACTGGTGTGAGCCAAGGACAAGTATATAATAGCAGCTCTGAAAATGTGTCTGGAGTTCACAGCTGTGTGATAGTTCTATGTACCACCATTATGCAAAGTTCAGAATTCAGATGTCAGGGCTATTACATGTCTAACAGCGGCTTCAACATCCTGGTATTATAAGCCTGGCTTGTTCTGTAGTTCAATCTCTTCCAAAACAAGCTGAAGAGCCAGATGGAGATGAAACAGGTCAAAGAGAATATGTGATGAAAAAGGAGAAACAAATGAGAGTTATGAAGCAAGGCCCCAAAGACTGCTTAAGCCTTCTTTTCCATAGAGTAAGGAAAACAGCAAGAACAACAGCCATGTTATTGGTGTATGACAGTGGAAGGTGGTTACAGAGCAGAAGTTAAAAAAAAACAAAACAGCCATTATGAAAGGAAAATCCTTAACAAACAAGAGAAGGCTCAAAGACTGACACATCCACTGAGCTTGCCGGAGGAACTCAGGGGGGAACCCAGGATGAGGAAGCTGTTAGAAGGCTGAAAGGTACCAAGGCTCTTTCCACTGTTGCATGCATACGGACATATTGCATATCACAGAGTGTTCTTAGGGGGAATGGCCTTTGAAAACTGTGGCATAATGGTAACACACGCACAACAGGAGAGAGAAGATGTTTTTTTAATGCATTTGTCTCGATGGCTCCATGCTGATAGCAAAGTATGTCAGATTTGTGCTTGTGTTGCAGTGCTTATTGTGTGGGGGAATGTGAGTGTAAAACTATACTCTTTGTGGAAACGGCGGGAGCCTGTCAGTGCCGAGTGCGAAAGGTGCATCCAAGCCTCGCACTCAAGGCCTGTCCAGCTGACACCTCTTTGTGTTTAGTTCTGAACAGTCCGGGAGATCTCTGAACCAAGCCACGTCCAGGATAAACGAGTCTGCCTCAGTTCTCCCTCTCTGAGAACGCAGTCCCTTCCTCACTCTTGTCCCCCCTTGGCTTCCTCCTTTCAGAACTCTTCCCCTTTACTGCCTTCCCTAAATCTGCCCTTATCCCAGATGTAAGGATCAGCAGTGATTTATATTTTCTAAGACAGTGGTACTGTTGGCACAAGGTCAAGATGATATTATTGGTACGTGTATATCCCAAGATTCAAAATAAGACTCTGTGACACTGTTTTAAGGAACACAGAACTTCAAACATTTATTGTAACACTGTTGCTTTAAATGTGTTTTGTATACAAATGTTAATAAACAGCACACCATTCTTCTCTCTCTCTCTTTCAGTTCATTCACTATCTCTTGTACACCCAATTTCTCAGTTCTCTCTCCCACAGAGCTCTTCAAATCTCCAACCTTCCCCAAACACACCACAAATCACACTCCCCTTCAAACACCCTCCAGAGAGTGCAAATCCATTATTTTTTCTCTTTCCACCAGCCCCTCCCCTGGGCTACCCAAGGTTCCATTTCACCAGCCAATCAGCTTAAACACTCTCAGTTGCCAAGGAGGCTCTGTTGTCAGGAGCCCCTCCCATCAGGTTTGTCACAGTCAAGGATGCTCTTCAGCAGCATCCCCAACAGCCATTTTATAAGCTTTTGGCTCATCCAAATTTAGGCTTATATTTGTGATAGCCTTCATCTATAGTGAACAAACTCATTGCAGCAAGACAGGGCAAGACTAATGTATGTGCTTTTAAGCTGTGTGCATGTCTATGACCTCACTGACAAAGGTTAATGAGAAACAGGACACCCATTGTAACGTAGTGGTTAGACTGTTGGGTGTTGAAGATCTGGTTTTTCATTCCCACTGAGCCTGCAAGCTCTTGAGATGCCTTGAGCCAGTCTCTCTCTCACACACACTCTCAACCTGACTTCCCTCACAGGGAGCCCTTTCTTATGATACAATTAGAGTACCATGATTCCACTTTGACTGCCATGGCACCATTCTGTGCAGTTCTGGCATTTGTAGGTTGATGGCGCATTAGAGTTCTCTGGCTGAGAATTCTAAATATGCCTCTGTAAAAGGCAAATCCCAGGATCCCATAGCTGTGTCAATGTCAGGCGGAGGCCAAGCTACGCAGAGACGGCAACTGGAGTTTTGATGACCTTTTAATGAGCGGACCGTAAATTAATCACGGGTTTACAGCACCCAAAGCAAATGCAGGCAATAAAATAAATAAGGCCATAAAACAAAAGGAGGTTACATCACCCAAAACGAAGGCAGAGGAACCCAGAAATAACAAACCCTTGGACAGGAGGCAGAGTCTCGGATGAATGACAGTTGGTGCCCTGTAAACTCCCATTTCCAGCGTCTGCCTTAAATAGTGTTTAGCCCAGCTGGGGCTGATCAAGTGTCTGCCGACCGGACTCGCAGCTGCAGCCCCTCTGATCTCAGCCGCTCCCCTAGCAGGCGTTTTGATTTACAACCTGCTACCTTCTCCAGCCACCTCCAGCCAGGGGAGCGTCTGCTGCAAGCTCCGGGCTGGAATCAGAAGCAGCCACTTCTGTTGAGTCGGGAGCATTGGACTCCTCTGCTGTAGGTACGGGACCTGGGTCAGCTGGGGGGTCACTGGTAAGCCCTTCCTTTGACTCTGCAGGGGCCCCTTCTCCCTCCCAGGCCTCCCCCATGTCCCACTCAGAGTCCCCGTCTGAATCGGCAGCCTGTTCCTCCTCCTGCTCAGCCTGGCTCATGACAAGCTGTTAAGTGGAATCATTGCACAATCACTGTGTGAAAGGACCCAGGATTTGTTGTAAGGGTAAAACTGGAAGGTATAGAGCTTTGAGCTGACTGGAGGCTATTCTGAACTTCTTGGGGAGTAGACAAGTTACAAATGTAAAAGCTAAATAACTAATTCATACTGAGTCAGTTGCCATGAAGGTTTGTTATGGCAGTCGCTGGACAAGGGACCTTATCACATCATACCTTAATACAAAACAGGTTAGGTACCGGAGTACCATCAGAAAATGGAATTGGTTGAAAAGTGAAAGCCATGTTGTGTTTGAATCCCAGCATTGCCATTTCCATGATGGTACTAGGTTCTGAATGCTCCCTACCACACCCTTTCAACTTCAGCGAATGAGTAACATTATTCACACAACACTTCCCTTCACACTACATCATCATTGGCAAGTCTTTTTCCCCGCCCCACACCTCATCATTGTTTGGGTTTTTTGTTTTGTTTTATTAACACTGTACTAGCACAACAATATTGTAAAATCGTGACATTTTTCCTTTCAAGCAATGTCCCTTCAATGCAACTTTCCTGTGCTGCAATGCTATTGCATTTTTGAGCTACAATGTTTAAAAGTATATTTTAAAAATAAAGGTTGAAATTCAAATAAAAAATAAGAATGGTCACACTGTGTGAACCTCTCCCTGCTTCATCCTCGGTGTTTACCCCGGAGCACTGGAAGTGATCTGGACATTACTGGGCAGAGATCGCCATGTGAGTAGCTGAGGGAGAGACAATCTGGAAACACCCACCTCATACTCACTGCTGGATTGGCTATAGATTGGTTATAGAAGGAAGCCACACTCCCACAGCTAACTGGATTCTTGTGGGATGGGGGTCATTAATGGATATTTTCAACATGGAAAAAGGGCTGATTTCAAACTGATTTCAACATGGTTGCTGATTGTTCACAATGACATTATGTGATAGGACTGATCCTGAACCAGCAATAATGTGTTACTCTGGCAGTATCACCTTCATGTGTTAAGGCCCAAACCCCATAATTATAGACAGAGAAACTTGACCACTGGTCATAAATACTAATCAACACAAAACTTCTGTCTTGTAGTCAGTCTCTGCCCACATGAGGTGGCCTTTTCAGTCCAGTGAACAAGCTGTTACTGCAGTTCCTAGGCTGCACTG
Source organism: Ctenosaura bakeri (assembly GCA_948474755.1). Classification (NCBI taxonomy): domain Eukaryota; kingdom Metazoa; phylum Chordata; class Lepidosauria; order Squamata; family Iguanidae; genus Ctenosaura; species Ctenosaura bakeri. The sequence continues at coordinate 8,790 of CAOLHI010004676.1, read as the reverse complement.
AAGGTGACCTAGATATCATTTTGATATCAATAATTCAGCTCTCTTCCACCATCTCTCTCCACGTGTTTGTGAGGCCCCCAGACAAGCACAGAACTAGGCTCGGCCACTAATTGCTGCAATATTCCAACACAATACAGGCAGGCCAGAAATAGCCAGATCCTTGCTTTAGGAGACCTCTCTGCAAACACCCTCATTATGTATGCACGCTGCTTACAAAGAACTCCCTGCCCCAAGCAGACAACTTGACAAGCTGAATACTCAACTGTCAAGCACCACCCATTTGCATACTGTCTACCTCTTTGTCAATTCGGACCTAACTCAACCATGCTAAATTTTGACCTTTCCAAAGCTTTGTCTCGTGCCCAAAACTCATTGTTCTCTCCAAGTACGGAATAGTCTGCGGTTACATTTCTCCCTATAAAAACCCCCGATTCCGAGACCATCCTCGGATCACTCCTGAGTTCCATCCCATCTTGTCGCTGCTCTGCTTGGTGAGCCTTCCCCTCAGTCATATTGGCTGAGACTTCGGACCTTCGCAGTGATCTATCCAGGCTTCAGGACAGGTGTCATATTACCCAATTCAACAATCCCTCTGAAAAATCCCTCTGTCCCACTCCAACCTTTATTTTCTATAGTTACTTGTGTGAGTGTGTTGCATACACTGTGTGTCTGTATTTAATAAAAATCTCAATTATTCTTAAACTTGGTGTGTTCCTTGGCTTGGCCTGACCCCGTAGACTTTGGGTAAAAGATTCCACTGTGTTGCCCTGCCTCTCGCATTGCTAACTTGTGCTCTTAGCTAATTTCCCCAAACTTAGTTAATTGAGAGCACATATAGGTGTCCCTCCCAGGACCCCCAGTAATCAGGGTAACAAAGCATCACATTTTCTCTCCTGATTTGGGCCTGGGAGTGAGAGGGTTTCCTTAGCTTTCTACGTAGCCAAAGAATGAAAGGTAGAATTAATATAGGGAATGCTATTTCCCTTTTAAACCAGTGGGAATGACTGTTAAGTCCCAGAACCTGATCCAAGACAATCCTTTTGTTTTATCTCCAGCATTTCTGGGACCCTAGAGAGAGCTTCAACAGAAACAAGACAAAATCAATGGTGGAGGGGCAGTAGGATAAAGATGTTAACTGTGCACCAGGGATATTGCTTTCTGTCACAGGATTTAAAAGAAAAATAAAAACTTACACCAATGTTACAGTTAATGGGACTATATCTCTACCTTCCAGCTGTCCCAATTTGGCAGAGAAGATCCAAGGTAATCCTGCGTCATCCAACTACTTCAGCTGCTTAGAAAATGATCCAGTTTCTTTCTCTGTCCTCAGCTCACTTCAGCTGAAGCAAATTGTGTTCAAAGTGCAAAGAGAGTCTACAATTAATTCATCAGGGGAAAGGACAGGAGAGGGTGAAATCTTGCCACTCCCAGAAGGCTTGGGCAAAAGCAAACTGCTACTGCCTCTCCTAACTTGTGCGCTCCTCCTCATTAATAACTTCTGCCATCTTGACCAAATTGTGATGTTGCTTGATCACACATGTTCCAGGGTTCATCTGCAACCCACTTATCTTTTTACTGCCTGAAGTAATACGGGAAGCCACCATCTTTTGAGGGCCCATTAACTCACCTCTAAATTAAAGACAAGTTCCATTAATTCGAGGCGGGTGCCGCTCTTTCATCACTGCTTCTTGCCTATAGAGGCTCATTTGGAACAGCTCACATGCACACACTGCTTGCAAAGTGAGCTGAGGAAGGAGGAAGGTGCTAAACCAGCTGAGAGATTTTGCCAGCATCACTTGCACAGTCAGTCCCAAGTGAGCTTCCGTAAGTCCTTCATGTTCCCTATAGTACAGAACATGGATTTCACTTTTCAACCAATTCCAATTCCAATCCCTAACCTGTCAAATAAGTGGGGAAAGGCTATAAATTACTTCTCCAACCGCCATCCCCATCCATATAGGTGCACAATACTCAGAGCCAGTGAATTTTGGGGGAACAGGAGGTGAAGATCCTTCAAGCAACTCTCTCACTTGTAGTACTAAGACTATCATAAAAACAAAATAAATTAATAATAGCTCAAGATACTGTTCAGCATTCGCTGAGCAAAAAATTCCAGCAGTATGCTTGCAGCACAGGAGTATATCCACACTGCACAAATTACAGAAGTTTCGTACAACTTTAATTGCTATAGATATGTCCTACAGAAGTTTGGGATTTAGCAGAACTGTCACATTCCTGAAGCATTGAAGCTGACTGGCAGAGAATTCTAAATTTCTCACCAAACTACAAATACCAGGATTCCAGAGAAGTGAGCCATACTAGTTAAAATGCTATCAAGCTACTAATATTATATAGTGTGGATAAACTATAGTGTGGATAGTCTGGAGTAAAGCTTGCTCCTTCTTCCCCATCTTTACAATATCAGTTGGATGGTGCCTGGCCACACTCTTGTAATGACGGAAAGAAGATTCAAAAATATTTCTAAAAAATGGTTGAAAAAATGTATTCCTTGAGTGTTGAGGAACTTTGATGCGAAGAATCTTGGACTGATGAGAACCTTCACAATTCAAGACTTATTCTATGAAAATTTGTATATTATTGTTTTGCATTAGAACTGGCATTTCCTGTTCACAGAACAGTATTTTCTCTGCAGAAGATAAAATTATTGGAATTTTCTGTGCAGAAAATGCCATTTCTTGCACAAATATACTCTGTGCGGAGCTTCTTTGATTCATCTTTGAAAACTGAGCAGTTTTTCAAGATTTTCTCACAGTGAGAAGAAAATTGCTAATGGTACTCTGTGTTTCCTTTGGGAAGAAAATAAATGAAGAATGACATCCTTGCACTTTATCAGAAGGTTGAGTTGTGCCTTGGTGCTGTCTAGCCACAAAGAGCAGCTTTCACTTTCCCGAATCAGTTGCTGGCCTAGGAAGGTGAAGGCAGCTCCTATATTCCAGCTCTGCAAAAGCAGCTGGAAAGTGCCAGAGTGTAATTCTATTCTGTAACCACCGCTCATTCATGGGGGTGTGGCAGGGTGGTATCTAGCTGCTGCTAGGCAGCTGGAAGAAAGGCACTGTCTAAGGAATTTCTGGATACCTCCTTGCATAACATCCCAAAAAAGGGCTTATGCTGCTAAAATCCTCTGTTACATCTGAGTAAACCATGAAGAGGATTCCAGACAGAATTTGTTTCCATTTCATGAAATCCAGAATCTGCTGTCTAAAATGACAACCTCACTCCATCTAATAGTGCTGGCCATGCTGTTTTACCTAGGTTAACGATGTTATTATTACTAGGGATGAGAATTCAATTGCTAATGCAAAAATAAGAAACTGAAGTTGTGATAGCATCAGAAAAAAAAGTCAGTCCTGTGTTTGTACTGTATGTATTGCCTTTCTTTCTTTCTTTCTTTCTTTCTTTCTTTCTTTCTTTCTTTCTTTCTTTCTTTTTCTTTCTTTCCTTCTTTCTTTTTTTAATAAAAGGATCTTTATCTCTTAAATAATATAAACCACAGTACAATGTCTGGGTTCAGGGCCGTAAAGGAAACACTGCTGCTTATGTGGCTTTCTTTCTGTGTATATCTTTAGATACCAGCAAATGCTGTTTTGAAAGGAAAGTTGCAAGAAGGGTTTTCTTTCCAGCTCACTGTATATACAGACCCAATTTATCCAATGTTCCAAGGAGAGAAAGAGAGAACTAAAATACATTTCTTCTTTTTAAAGAATATTTAAAAAAAAAAGAAAGAAAGAAAAGAAAAGAAAACCCTGGCACACTGTTTGGAAAAAAAAAAATTGTTTCCACTATTTGGATAAAAACTAATTCCATCTTTCTTCATTTTTCTATGCAAAAGCAATGCGACAAGAGAACGCTATGACGGGTGTTTGTTCCCTCCCTCCCTCCCTTCCTTCCTCCCTTCCTTCCTTCCTTCCTTCCTTCCTTCCTTCCTTCCTTATTATTGGCATTAAGAGTTATTACAATGGCCAACCATTACTAGCAAATAATGCTAATGTGAATACACAACTGAAATTCTTGCAATGCATATATTCTCTGCAAGACTTTTTTCTTCCCCTTCTCAGGCCATTTCCACACTACACTCTTATAGTGCGATCATTCCACTTTCAACATCCTATGGAATCCTGTGGTTTGCAGTTTCCCAGGATGCAAACCCCAGGATTCCATAGGATGTTGAAAGTGGAATAGTCATGCTATAAGAGTGTAGTGCGGAAATGGCCTCAGTCTCTTCATGCCAAAGTCTTGACTTCATGATCTTGTTATTCCATTTTATCCTTCCAAAAGTCTTGTGAGTAGGGTGGTCAAGACCAAGTGACTGGCCCAAGGTCAGCCAGCACTCTCCATGTCTGAGCAAGGATCTGAATCCACATTTTCATAATCCACCATGCTGCAGTGGTCCAGTAACTTACCTATTATGCCATGCTTGCTTTCTATTACGAAGAATCTTCTTTCTCATTCAAAGATGATCATACACTGTTTTCTTCCTATTGGAGACTTCATGAAGTAGGTGCCTATGTGACATGGGCCAATTTTTGCCCTCTCTACCTTCTGCGTTGCGTCACACCATCACTTTTGGTCACCATTTTTGGCCACTTTCCTCCTAGTAGTACTTGGGGGGACAGGAGAAGACAGACAACTGCATCTATGGAAAACTACCCAAAATCACCAGGAAGAAAACATGGAGGAACTGGAGGAATGACAGAAGGTTAATTGAGACTGTTCCTGTCAGATAGGGACAGTTTGATGGCATGCAGCTGCTCACCCCTGATTTAGGGTAATTTTTATCTTCAGCCCCAGTAATAATAGGAGAAATAATAACTGAGTTTCTTTTTAATTTTCAACCCACATCTAGATTTTCAGGACGGCTCTTAGTAAATGAGCCCTCCAGTGGGGCCTCTCATATGTTCCCTGGTTCCCTGGTGGACAAATGGCAGCACTGCAATGAAATCAAGTGAGTAGGCCTGACCTAAAATTTGCATGCCTCACTTTGGCCGTTTCTGCACTACACTGTTATAGTGCTATTAATCTACTTTCAACATCCTGTGGAATTCTGGGGTTTGTAGTTTACTGAGGCCCAAGAGCTCTTTGGCTGAGAATTCTAAATGCCTCTCCCTAAACTGCAAACCCCAGGAATCCATAGGAAGTTGAAAGTGGAATAATAGCACTATAGCAGTGTAGTGCAGAAATAGCCTCTGTTTCCTGTGTACTTCTGCTTTGTGACCCAGCATGGAACTTAAATGACAGGGGACTCTCAGTTCTCAGAGTAAGAGCCAGACAGGTATCAGCTGTGAAAAGGTCTGTGAACCTTGTAGTTGTCCAAAATGCTGAGTGTTAGCAGTGTCCTGACTAGGGTCATTGCTAGGAATTGTTCTTTATTTTATTATTTATTATATTTGTGCAGTGTTCTTCACAACCAGTCTCAAAGCAGTTTACAAATAAGAAGAGGATTTTAAAAAGGAAAAAAAAAGAACTCATAATAAAACTAATAAAACCATATTTGCTGTGCTTCAGGACTTTATGTGAGTCTTTGCAAGAAAAATGTACAAAGGAATATCACATGTCAGCTTCCTACCTATGTGTTATTATGGCTTAATAAACAGCTGTTAGGATTTTCCAGGGAAATATAAGCAAGTGAATTTGTTTATGATAATTCCGCAATGCCTCATTGATAGAGTGGCAATGAATTCTATTAGGATGTGGCAAATGGTCCCACCACCATGCGTGCTTTGCAGAGATTTTCTTGATTCATTTTCAGAATTGATAACCACCTGACTATTTCCAAGTACAAATGAAGTACATGATCTTCATTACTCTGGCTGACTTACATATGGTCCATTATGCTTCTGTTCTTCTCGGTTGTCTTCATTCATGCTCAGCATGTTTCATTGTTCAAATTCTTTTTGCATTACCAGACACTATTTAAAGAGTTTGGGGAATAAACTCAACACAGTTTCTAAAAATGATGATACAGTATGGGTGGCTGGACGTACAACCTTATATAGAGTTTATATAGAGTTTCTGTACTTTCCGAGGCTCAGCGATATCCAAGGGACAACTTGTCAAAACAGAGCAGAGGTGACAGCCAACTACTGTGCATGACTTTGTGGTCATCTTTACTATATAAACAGATATCTGTTTTTGTCTCACTCTCTTTGCTGTAATAAAGTATTCAAACTTATATACATTGGGTTATCCTTGAATTCTATGGAGGGATATAAAAGCCAAACAGTGAAGAACGTTGACAGGAAGAAAATCAGCTCATTTAAAAAGTGCTGGAGAAGAGTTCTATGGATACCTTGAACTGCTAAAGAAACAAATGAATGAGTTGTAGATCAAATCAAGCCTGAACCCTCACTAGAAGCAAAGATGACTAAACTGACACTGTCATCATGAGACAATGTGACTCATTGGAAAAGATGATAAAGCCTGGTAAAGGGGAAGTCAGCAGGAAAAAACAGAGACTGCTACAGATAGATTCAATCAAGGAAGCCACAGGCGTAAGTTTGCAAGACCTGAGCAAGGCATTTGATGACTGGGGATCATAGTGGTGTCATTCGGTCACTATAGATTCAAGTCAACTTGATGGTAAACAACAACAATAACCAACAACCAACAAATCCTTGAAGACTGAACAGTATCACTGGGCCAGCATACTCTATGACTTGAATGAAAGTGAGCAAATGGTCAAAGCTAAGGGGATCCAAAAGGAAACAGTGTAGATACATAAACTGGGACACAGGACTTCATGGTTTCACAGCCTGCCCATGCTGCCCATAAATTATATTTGTTTACTTCAAAATATCAAAAGTCAGCCTTACTGCATTGCATTCCCCCCCCCGACATCATTCAATCCTAGCCCAAATAGCAAGTGTTTTATCATCTTTCCTATCCTGCAGAGATGGACAAAGTACCCCCTGAGCCCTTTACTTTTAACAGAATAGAGGATGGAATATTTCAAAGTGAATAAATGATGCTAAGTGTCATAATCTTGGTTGAAGCCTTGTGATGTTAGACTGCTCTCTACATGGTCTCATCTTAGAAAATAACACCTGACATCATTCATCCACTTTTAAATATTCCGTACTTTGTTTTCTGTGTCTGTTACCTTAGGTGCAGTGTACATATATCTGAAGCAAATGAAGCGGGAAGCCATTTTGCTACAATACTTCAATCTCGGTGTAATAATTCAATATTTCTGTTTTGTTAGTCATGCTAATAAATATTTCCTATATTATTAACTGTATCTTTTGGGATTCAGAACAGAATTGTCTGAAAGGCTCTTTGATTATTTAAAAATTGTCTGTTTCTATTATTAGAGAAAGGGAGGTTTCTATGGCCATTTCTACACTAGACCGTTATAGTGCTATTATTCCACTTTCAACATCCTATGGAATCCTGGGGTTTGCAGTTTAGGGAGGAATAATAGCACTGTAACAGTCTAATGTGGAAATGGCCTATGTCTGTCATTGCCATGAGGACAAGACCATGAAATGTAGGGATGTGACGTGTGGCATTGAATATAAAGGGTACACTTCTACTTGTACCTGGGGTCTTTTGCTTTTTAATGCATAAATTAATTTTAAATAATTATAAATTAATTTATATTCACTGGAATGTTTATAATATTATCCTCAGTCAGTAGGAGACAAGGCTTCCTTAGCTAGATTTGCAGTCAATAGAATTCGAAGCTTGGAGGATTTTGAATAGGGCAACCCTTTCCCCCATACTAAGGGGTAGTTACATAAAAGGGGTTAATTCAAGGGATTTCAGAGACAGGCTTATGCTGGTAAACATGTTTAGCAGTAGCAATGCCATCACTCAGAGAATTAGCACTTTTCCATTTCTGACAGCTACACAACATTGCTTGAAGGCCTTAAGGTATCAGACCAGGGGCTTTCTAACCTGTGCAAATTGAAGTACTTTCACAGATAATGAAGGGGACTTTTCTTCCCCTGTAACTCTAGAAAAATTAGAAGATCAGGCCTGGTGAATCAAGGATCCAGCTTTATTTAGGGGGAAAACATATTTCTGTCTCTCTCCCTAACAGACCAGAATTGGAGAGAATGGGAACCATGAGATCCTATATTCTAATATAAGACATTTCTGCCCTACGCTGTTATAGTACGCTATATTATTCCACTTTCAACATCCTGTGGAATTCTGGGATTTGCAGTTTAGGGAGGGGCCTTTAGAATTCTCAGCTAGAGAATTACTCCACTTTTAACAGGATGTTGATATTGTGATGTGGAAATGGCCACAGTTTGCCAAGGTTGCCACGTCACTTCTGCAAAGTAGTGGTGGGAAAATTCCATGAAGCTAAGGAATTCACACTAGGAATCAAAACTGCTCCATCTCAGTTGGTTGTGTACGGCCTCCTGTAAGGTAAACAATCATTCTCTAGTCCTTACTACATAACTCATTCTCCGGTTTCTTGGCATCATATGGTAAAAAAAACATACTATGAAACCTTCACATTGTCAGCATATTCTTTTGGATCATTTTCTCTTGTATCAGGATATAGAAACAGAAGAAATGCAAACATCTTTTGAGTTATGTTAGTTCCCTGCTTCAATAGCTAGATATGGGGAAGGGGAGAGACATCATCACCATCATCAACTGAGGTCAACAAACTATGTGAGGACATGTGAGAGGGCCTTCTCAGCCTTACCTTCCCCTCTACCACCATCATCCTTCAACTATCCTGATTTTGCAGGTACACTCCTGGTTAATCCTCTGTTGTAAGCCTCTTTCAGCTGCTTTTAAAATGTCCCAGTTTCT